>KZ064116.1:13766-24803 GCA_002091835.1 Anopheles maculatus | reverse complement strand
CGCCTGAGGAACAAGGAAAGACATCGGAGAGGCAAGAATCGATCTTGACGCAATAACTACGATAGCACAAAAACGATCCAATCCAGGAAACAAGGTTACAGGAAAAACCAAGCTTACTAAGCTTAGCAAGGAGGAGAGAATGAGGAACGCGGTCAAAAGCAGCTTTGAAGTCGGTATACACAACATCGACCTGCCCACCAATCTCAAGAGAGTTGGAACAGAAGGATACAAACTGCATAAGATTAGTGGTGGTCGAACGGTTGGGTATGAAACCGTGCTGCTGGGGACTAATATAGGAATGAACACTGAACAATAAGGACAGGCGAACTGTAGACTCAAAGACTTTGCTACCAGCGCACAGAAGGGCGATACCACGATAGTCAGAGACATTATCACGGCTACCCTTCTTAAACACAGGAAAAAGCCAGGCCAATTTCCAACAAGAAGGAAAAGTACAAGAAGAAAGAGACAGGTTAAATATGTGACAGAGGAGACTTGCCACCGTCGCTCTGCACTTAATTAGCACCGACGCCGGGATGCCATCGGGGCCAGGTGAGTAGGACATCTTGAGGCCAGCAAGCGCACTCAAAACCATGTCTACAGAAACACTGCGTAAGTCAGCACTAAAGGCGTCCTGAGGAGACAGCCCAGGCTCTAAAGATGACGGGTCACTGACTGGGTCGGCAAAAACTCCGGAGAAATGTTGAGCAAACAAGGAACAGATGGAAATAGGAGAGTCAGCAATAGTCGTGCCGAGGGACATAGTAGTGGGAAGCGCCCCATTATTTTTACGGGAATTTACAAACTGCCAAAAAGCGCGAGGATGGGAATGGAAGCGGAGTTGGATTCTGTCAAAATAACGCCGATAGCAACAGCGGTTGTAAATACGAAAAGCTGAAGCTGAATACTTAAATAGTCGTTTATTGTAATCAGATCGATTACGGTTATACGCCCTTCGATACCGATTCCTGTCCGATTTTAATGCCTGTAGAGTACGATTGCTCCAGGGAGGAGAGGGACGAGGAAAAAATACAGGAGTACAGTTATGGAGAGCAGAAATAATAGAGGAATTGAGGAAGGAAACTGCAGTATTGACCGATGAACATGAAAACAAAAAAGACCAATCAATATTGACAAGGATTTCCTCAAGCCTGCGGTAGTCGGTTTTCCTAAAGTTAAGCTTAATATTAGACGCACGTGAATTTGACTGTGGTTCCTGATCCGGGAATTTCCAGAATTTTAGTCTATATAAGGAGTGAAATTTCCTTAGCAGAATTTAGTTCGCATCGAAGAGGACAACTGCAACCATCACGAGAGAACCACCAGCTCGGAAGATCTCCAGCATCATGATCAGCCCATCAACAGAAAAAACAGCCTTTTTCAAGGCTTCTCTTGAAAAGCAATATTGTACCTGTAGCCTGCCTTGAGCGTAAAAAACGACGAAGGAGAAGTAGTACGAAAAGGAGGAAAATAGGGAGAAAGGCGAAAGGAGAAAGGCGAAAGGATTCCCTCCTGGCGAAGTTCCATATAAAATTGAGTGACGATTTGGGCTGTAACTCGGCTGTAACTTGGCTGTATGACGCACCACTTACAGCCCAAAATGAGCGACCCGAACGAGCGACCCGGACGAGTGACCCGAACGTGCGCATTCTGCAGCTCTCGCTCATACTTCTTCTGTCTACGCTCCTGTGATACCCACACTTGTTCATTCCACGAAATAAGAAGACGCGTGTTTTCACCGGTTTTTTTTTTATTCGTTTGGCGTTGGTTTGGATTGCCTTTCACTTGCTTCGCTGAATGACGGTCTACGGCGTCTGCTTCGGGTGTCTTCTTTTCGTTTCCTGCTGGTACTGCCGGTGTCTCCACGAAAGTCCACTCCAAATATTCGCTTGAAAAACGATCTAGAACGGAATAAAATATCATGATTAGATAGAGAAGGATACAAGGATCACGTACGTTACACTTCTACTTACATTTTAAGACGATTTGCAGCAAATATTACACATTTTTTCACCGGTATCAACGCGTGCATCCTTCACTGCTTGAGAATAACAAAACTGTGTGCTTCTTCTTCGCTTCTTTGTCAAGCCAACTGCGTCGACAAAACACGCTCGCACACGCCGCGCTTGCAGAATCGAAAGAGGGCGAACGCGTACAGAGGAATGACAGAGATGCATCGATGGTAGAACTCAACATCGATATCGTTTCAAAATCTAAGTCCCAGAAGAGGGAGATCGCACTAATTTTTGCATGTGTAAGCGAAGGATAGCACTACTGAAATCGGAGAGAATGAGTTGCTCCGCCAAGAGGGTAGACAGAAGAAGTATGAGCGAGAGCTGCAGAATGCGCACGTTCGGGTCACTCGTCCGGGTCGCTCGTTCGGGTCGCTCATTTTGGGCTGTAAGTGGTGCGTCATACAGCCAAGTTACAGCCGAGTTACAGCCCAAATCGTCACTCAATTTTATATGGAACTTCGCCAGGAGGGAAGAAGAGCTGTTTCAGTGTTTGAGCGTGCCGAGTTTGTTCGTGGTAGAATAAGTTTTTGGATAACTCGGTTTAGACTTGTCCCTGTTAACGCGTGTCGGAATAACGAGTTTGAGCGTATCGAGTTGTGCGCGTCCGGCGAAAGCTATTTGAGTGAGTTGAAAGATGGTGCGCGTCAGAGCAAGGATTAAAGCGAAATCGGTTTAAGCGTGTATTGTGCGCGTCAGAACAAAGAGTTCTTTGGAACAACCCAGTTTGAACGTGAACGTGTATTGTGCGCGTCAGAACAAAGAGTCCTTGGGAACAATCCAGTTTGAACGTGATCGTGTTTGTGCGCGTCAGAACGAATATTTTTCGAGGAACTCTGTTTGAACGTGACTAAGCAAACCACCTATACGATGCCGAGAACAAGGAGATCTACGGTACGTCGTCAGGAGTCTATTGATGAAATAGATTTCCATACAAAGGTTGTAGAGAGACAGGCGTCTCTTGATAAAACCTTAGAGGAACTTAAGCTCCAGCATGCAAAGGAGTTAGATCTGCAGAGACAAATCTTCGAAATGAAATTACAACACGAAAAGGAAATGCAGCTTTGCCAACAACAATTCAAGGAAGATTTGGAGAAAGCACGACAAGATTCGATTGAAGCCCCTACATCTACACCAAAAGAGATGATCGAAGGTAAGATTGCAGTTTTATCACAATCGCAATTGGCGGCACGTAATGTGGTCAAAGCCGCTTTACCCAAATTTCAAGGTTTACCAGAACAATGGCCACTTTTCTACAGCAGCTATGTTAACACCACAGAAGCTTGCAGATTTTCAAACCTTGAGAATTTGACACGATTGTTGCAATGCCTAGAAGGAAGAAGCGGTTCCAGGAGTAATGAAAGATCTTAAAGAATTGTACGGCCAACCAGGGAAGATCTTAAAATCACTTCTCCACCAAGTACGTTCAGTAGAATCCTCTTCGCAGCAGAACATGAAATCATTTATTTCCTTCGGCATAAAGGTAAAACAGCTGAGCGAACATATAACAGCTAGTGGACTCAAAGAACATGCCGACAATCCTCTATTGGTGGAGGAATTGGTAGTAAAGCTTCCCGTAATCAATCAACGTGAGTGGGTGCGATTCAAGAGAGGAAAATCGGGTCCGATGTTAATTATGCTTTCCAGCTACCTGGAAGAACCTGTGGAATAATACGGGGAAGTAATAGGTTTCAAACCAACAGTGCACCTGGATAAAGCTCATTCGTCCAAGAAACGAGTATTTGTGCAAGTACACAACACAACCCAGAGTGGAGGCTGGAAGTGTTGGGTATGCGACAAACCCGGACATGTGTTAAAGAATTGTATACGTTTCAAGAAAATGAGTTTGGCAGAGAAACTGAAAGTAAAGGAACGCCTCAATCTATGCGAATGTTGTTTAAGGCAAGGCTGTACTGAAAATTGTGCTTCATCGCGACGCTGTAATGTAGCTGGTTGTTTGGAGTCTCATCACCCTCTTTTCCACCGAGTTGAGACGGTAGTTCATATTCAGAACGTACGTGAGAGTCGAAAAATTGCTAACCTATTTTTTAGGACAATGCTGATCACCCTTTACATCGGAAATAGACGAGTAGACACCATTGCGTTCGTTGATGAGGGCTTCTCAGCCACCCTCATGGAAGAAAGTTTGGCAAATGAACTAGGCGCGGGTCGAATCGTGGTGGTTTGGCGTGGTGAAGCTACGTTGAATTTGCTTGGCGCGTTAAAAAATCTCCTGTTCTTACTCGTTGCGTGATCGAAAAAGGACCTTTGCCCTATCCGCTCTCCTTTATAAAAATTTGGCACTCACGCGAGCCACCAGCTTCGTGCCCTAAGCCGAGTGGTTTAAAAACTAGCTGCTAGCGCCCTCTTGCGGAATTATATGAAAGGATCCTAGCGTTTGTTTACAAACAATTTGTTTGAACCGTTGCTCGCAACAACGGTTTCTAAACTTCAACTACCAGAACAGAAAATTTCTTTTTCAAATTTATCTAAACAATTTGTTCATCTACGCGACGTACCTGTTGACTACGATGCCGCATTGAGTACAAAAATAATCATTGGACTAAACAACATAGAACTATTCGCACCTAACAAGGCGAACCAATAGCAGTGAAATCGAAGCTAGGTTGGACGATATATGGGGCTAACACCTGCCTTAAATCACCATGCTCTACTTTTATAAACTTCCATCAGGCAGAAATAAACAACCAACGACTACATGATATTATTCGAAAACAGTACATGATCAAAGAACTAAATACACCAGCATACAATATCCCGGTGTCGTCAGAAGAAAAAAAAGCACGTGAACTTCTAAAACATTCCACCGTCAGAAAGGGAAATCGGTTTGAGACTGGTCTACTGTGGCGAAAGGATGTGCGGGAATTTCCCGACAGTCGATCAATGGTCGAACGCAGAAATCAAACGCTGATGAAACGGCTGAAAAAGGATTCACAATTCTATGACAGAGTTAAGAACATGGTCGCAGAATACGTGAAAAAGGGTTACGCACACAAAATAACAAAGGCCGAATTGGAGTAACCAAGGTGTGTGATCCAGTAACCAAGGTGTGGTATCTGCCGATGAGCCTAGTTCAGAACCCGAAGAAACCGTCAAAACTCAGATTTGTGCGGGATGCCGCGACCAAGGTTGGTGAGGTGTCTCTGAATTCTGAACTGTTAAAGGGTCCTGATTTGTTGGTGCCGCTCCCGCAAGTACTCTGCAATTTTCGAGAGAAGCCGATAGCCGTGGGAGGAGACATCCAGGAGATGTTTCATCAACTGATGGCACTGCATCCGGATAAACAGTGTCAACGTTTTCTCTTCGACGCCGATGAGAAAGGAGCAGCTCAAACTTATGTATTGGACGTTGCGACATTCGGTGCAACATGCTCGCCATGTTCAGCACAATACATAAAAAATGAATGGCTGAATTCATTGATGAATACCCGGATGCAGTGCGTGCAATACAGGACAACCACTACGTGGATGATTTCTACGACAGCACCGATACCGTCGAACAGGCTGTAATGCTAGCGAAGCAGGTTAAGCTGATTCATTCTCGAGGAGGATTTCACATCAGAAATTGACTTTCAAATACTGAGACGTTTCTTCGAGAAATGGAAGGTACACAAACTCAACAAGTGGCACGTGTGTTAACCGACAAAGATGCAGATTACAAACGTGTTTTAGGTGTCGCATGGCAACCTAAAGAAGATGTGTTTTGCTTCATCCTTGGTCAAAACGAGATGCAGAAGTATGGTGTAAACGATGGAAAACTCCCAACAAAGCGAAAGTATCTCAGCGTGGTTATGTCGCTTTTTGATCCTTTGGGACTTATAACTCCGATTACCGTACAGGGAAAGATGTTTATAGAAGATCTCTGACGAAGTGGCTGTGAATGGGACGAAGAGGTGGATACTGAAACTTATAAAGAATGGTGTCGATGGGTAACACTGTTATATAACGTCAAGACGCTCACCATTCCGAGAAGTTACTTTGGAGCGAATAAGTCAACGGCAGTTTCCAACATACAGCTGCATATATTTTTGGATGCCAGTGAGACCGCATGTGGGTGTGTAGCCTATTTACGAGCTATAGTCATGGAAAAGTAATGTGTACTCTATCAATGAGCTGGGCGAAGGTTGCTCCTATAAAACAAATATCCATCCCCCGCATGGAACTCATGGCAGCTGTTTTGGGAACGCGGTTGGCACAGGCAATCCGAAATCAACATCGACTAGAAATATCTAAAGTCTACTACTGGACAGATGCCAAGGTCGTTCTCTCGTGGATACAATCCGATCATCGGAAATATAAACAGTTTGTAGGATTCAGTGTAGCATTCAAAGTTTATGCCTACCAAACCCAAAAATGAATTTGACACAACGCTCAGGTTTGCGCTTGATGTTTGCGCTTCATGTAGCCCGAGTTTGACAGCTTCTGGGGACTGGGAAATGATAGTTCAGGGATACCATCCATTCTTCATAGTAGAAGAACCAGCATTTATTGAACTTCTTAAACATTTTTGTCCAAACTTTCAACCACCCAACAGAAAAGCTATTTCAAATTCATTCAAAGCTATTACTTCTTCTTCTTCTTTCTTGGCCTAACGACCTCTTAAGGTCATGCCTGCCATTTCTGGCTTACTAGACTAATTGATACCGCATAGTTGGTTAGTCAATCCTCACTATGGGGGAACGGCCCAGATGAGACTTGAACCCCGGTCCTGCCGTGTGAAGACCGGCGCCGCTGTCGCAACACCACCGGGCCGCCCACAGCTATTACATTGACGACAGATTTATGGACTAATATAAATAATACTAGTTTTAACGCCGTTACCGCCTGTAGTATATTAACCTTAAGACGCGAAATGATGTATTCACCTTGATATGGAGTTGACAGATAAAACGTCAGGAGCAAGGCTATTATATGAGACCAGGTAGTGAAATAGCTATTTTGACGCTCGACATCTTCAGAGCTCTTACGTCATATTTGAAAATCAAATCAACTGTTAATCAAGAATTAATCACGCGTAGAACAAATAACGCTACACTTTGGTGGATTCCAATGATGCTCTCGTCTACAAAACCGTATCCATTGATCCCGTACCTCTCCGTGCAATGGAAATCTATAAAATGTTATCATATTGCCTTGCCTTTTAGCTGCAGCATGGTTATGCTTGCAGAAGGCAACAGCACACGGACTTGGAATTATTCCTATAGTTTGTTTCACGCACAAAATAACACTGCAACACTTCCTGTTACACTACAACACTTATCGCAAAAGATATTTAGTTTAATTTATCGGATCGTAATTTCACGCACTTGCTGTTGCTTTCAACAAATAATCAACATGATCAACCGTAAAATGTGACAGCAGAGCTCTCGCTGCTCCGGAGGACTTACGTCAAATCCGGAAATGTCAAATTGCTTTGTATTCATATAATAGCCTTGATCAGGAGAATAAAGGAAGTCAGTCGAGAGCGGACAAGCAAGCTAGCAATATCGTGTTTGGACTACGATATTACATTGGCGACGAGGAGTAAAATAAAAAGGCAGATTTGATAAAGAAAATGAATTCTTTGGGTGAGTAATGAAATGGGGTCGGAAATTTAAATATTCCTAAGAATTTGTGGTTTGTGTATTCAGAACAATGCTGGAAACATGTGTAACAGTAGTTTATAAGTATGGGTGTGGGTAGTTGTAAGCTAGTAATGTAAGTGTAATAGTAAGAATAAAGTTAGTCTTGTAGTAACACTCAGAGCGACCAGACGTTAAATATTCCTTTACACATGCTTCAATGCAGAAGATATCCTTGCTTGAAAACAGAATTGCATTGACTGGGTTTGTTTCATGTTGGTACATGTATTTTCGTGAATATGGATGATGCGTGTGTGAATGTGCTTGAATGCAGAGATGAAAAAAGTGTTGCTTTAATGAAGAAGAAGGTATTCGGTTTGATTTTGTACGAATTTAGTATGCGTCTACGATATTGCTTAAATGCAGAAAGGATCGAGTTTGCTTAAATGCTGTGAATGGTAGCGAATTGGCTTAAATGCCGGAGTGGTTTGCATGGTATTTTGCGTCAACTACTCTTGTGATTTGAGTGGCAGATACTTTATATTGCTTCAATGCTGTTTAAGAAATGTAGATTGTAAAGAATAAGGTGAATCGGTGTTAAAGTATCCGTGTAAATACAGCGATTCCAAGAAACTGAGCGTATCTAGATAGCAACGCGGGTTTGTCGAAATAAGGTAGTGGTACAAAATGGCCGACACACTTCACAAATACAACCAAAAGTTGTTTCCAACACTAGTGTTTGTGACATAAAAATGCAATGGTATTAGTGTTAACAGCATACAAATAGTAAATTAGAAATGGCGTCACGTTATTTCGGCACGTTACAATAGTTGAAATTACTCCCGGCTTATTTTCTTACAGATATATTCCGTATGCTAGGATTACCTTCGTTTAGTTTCGATGGTAACGCTACCAACGTCGAGTTAGAATGGAGCAAATGGCTAAACTCGTTCGAAATTTGGCTTAGAGCATGTCGCATTGATGATAAAGAATGGAAAAAAGAATCTTCTCCTGCTTTATGCGGGACCAAGTGTGCAACAAATATTTACCACACTGCCAGAGTTACCAGGCAACGATATGCGAGGCCCATTGGCCAATATTGAGAAATATACACCAAATACGACAGTGTATGAAGAAGCTGTTGCCAAGCTTAATAATTTTTTCTTGCCAAAAGCAAATCCAACATTCGAATGACATTTGTTGCGCCAAATAAAGCAACAAGCAGGAGAAAGTTTTGACGAATTTGTACTTAGACTGAGGTTGCAAGCAGAACGATGTGGGTTTGGCGATAAATTAGAGGAAAACCTTAATGATCAAATAATTGAAAACTGCGAA
Source organism: Anopheles maculatus (assembly GCA_002091835.1). Taxonomy (NCBI): domain Eukaryota; kingdom Metazoa; phylum Arthropoda; class Insecta; order Diptera; family Culicidae; genus Anopheles; species Anopheles maculatus. The sequence continues at coordinate 15,875 of KZ064116.1, read as the reverse complement.
TTCACTGCATTACGTCGTGAAATGCTTAAGCAGGGGGATGTTTGCCTCGATAAAATTTTGAATATTGCAAAAATATTTGAAACAGTTACTCGCCAGGAAAAGACTTTTTCCAATGTTGGAGAGAAGAAGCATCTCAGTGAAGAGGTCAATAAAATAAATTCATCGACTTATTGGAAAAAAAGGAAATATGCCGACTTCAAACAAATAGAATGTCATCGTTGTGGCTATACAGGGTTTACACAGCCAATCAGTCATCGTAAAGCGACTGAATGCTTTCATCACATTTCACTCTGCCACCGTAAACCCGTATTTCGGCATCGTGAATCTCAAAATGACATACCAAAGATTGAATCGGTCAAACGAAATAACACCAGTAGCACCGTTTGACGTTTTGTGACTCTAGACCGCAGGTTCACAGCAATGCCCGACAGAGGGCGTTGACGGTCACAAAACAGTAGTTTGTGACCGAAGATGGCCGCCAAAAAAAAGCTACACACCTTGAGCTTTCGCTTAGGAGAATTGTGAAAGCTCTCTCTCTCAAGGGTTTGTGCTTTAACCGTATTTTGTATGTTGTATGAACTGCAAAGAGAGAACAGATTATGTTTTCTATGTACGTGATCCCAGGGGTTACTTGTACTCACTTGTAAAGATTTTGTCCGAGGCCGTTGCATGATGTTGTGATTCTCTTGCTGCGACGTTAGCGATACACCATGAAGTCCATTGATCTACGCGAGCATAAAGGCGTAATATAAATAAAGATAGCGGCATTCATACCACCAACACCAAATTAAAAAATCAATGTGATAGATCGCAAGGACCAAGAAAACTGTGATGCTCCAAAACAAAAATTGATTATCCTCGATGTGAATGATTCCCAAACGCTTACGTCGGTGCACGAACAACATGGTGGTAAGTGAATGGTTTTGTCATGCTAGGAAAATGTTTATTTATTTTAAAGTAACGCTTATTTTATTTCACAGGCCTTAAACATCTAAATGAAAAGTATGTTTTTGTGAAAACATTCACAGCCAACCCGATTACTTCCTCTGCTGCCGGCTAGTACAACCTCGTTGCTGTATGTGTGCACGGTTGTTGATAGTTTCCGCTCTTGTTAAGCCCCAGCAAACCAAAGCAGCAGATGGTTTTTTTTTTAAATACTGCTGCTAAACAGGCCACTACTTCTGGGCCTTCCAATGCCTCTGCTGCCTGCCATTATCGTTGCTGTACGTGTGTACGGTTGTTGAAAGCATCATCGCAATCATCCACAACACATTCTGAGACGACATTTTGAGAAGAAGCTGGAGCTAAAAAAGAATAAAATTGTTATGTATACCTGAAAATCAAACGTTTCATACTTTAACATACCTTGAAGCTCAAGCTCTGATACCATATTCAAAATGTTTGTCACATTTTGGTGTTCTTGTTGGAGTCGGTCAACGCTTCGATAAAAACCGCCAGACTTACGCGCCAGACACTGTTGTGGGACGCGTTGTTTACATTTGCTTTTTCTTCTTTTTATTGTGTTGTGAACAGCAGATGTCTTTTTCTTCGCATGATCTGAGCTGTCTTCATCCAAAACGATTCTTCACAGCAACGCCCTCTGTCGGGCATTGCTGTGAACCTGCGGTCTAGAGTCACAAAACGTCAAACGGTGCTACTGGTGTATATCCTCGTGTACCAATTGCACGTCGAACGTCCCTCAATCGTCCAAAACTGTTTTGCTTCTAACCGCAATTGTGCAAGTGTTTGACAAGAATAACCAGCCGTCGCGTACTCTTAGACAGTGGCTCCCAAGTGAATTTTGTGACAGAAGAACTGACCAACCGCCTCCAAATTCTGAAGAAACCCGCGAATGTTCCGATAACTGGCATCAATGCGCTACGTACTCTTGCCCGTGACAAAGTCAATTTAAGGATTCGATCCTGTGTATCCACCTTTGAACTGAACATCGAGTGCTTAGTGACTCCGAAAGTAACAGGTGCAATCCCGTCGACCAAGTTGAGCACTGAACATTGGCAAATTCCACCCGGAATCGCCTTAGCCGATTTTGATACTCCAGGTAAGGTTGACATGTTGATTGGTGCTGAAATGTTTTTCGTGATCATGAAG
>KZ064116.1:0-12457 GCA_002091835.1 Anopheles maculatus | reverse complement strand
CCGAACATTTCGGGCTCGCTAGTGCCATTAGAAGAACCGTCGTTTTCGGAGACAATGCCGACGGCAGCAGATCGTGCGAATGCGAGGCAAATCTGGCGAAGGAAGCTTCCTACATTTTCCGGGTCGGTAAAAGAGTGGCCAATCTTTTACAGCTACTACAACGAGTCGACCAAGGCATGTGGGTTTACTTCTGTGGAAAACGTAATGCGGCTGGAGGAAGCATTAACCGGACCGGCCAGAGAAGCAGTAGACTCGAAGTTTACTCTACCAAATGCAGCACCGTTGATAATAAAAATGCTGAAACATTTATACGGACGTCCAGCACTGTTAATAAGGGAGCTTATCGAACAAGCCCGCCGTGCTGAACCCCCGAAACCGGATCGATTGGACCAGCTTATATCGTTTGGCATAACCGTACAAAAGTTGTGCGACCATATGATCGTTAGCGGTATGGAAGATCACCTTTCGAACCCGGACGTCCTGGAAGAGCTGGTTGCCAAGCTGCCCACCGAAAGAGGTCTCGATTGGGTGGACTACAAGAAGAAGTTCAAGCGGCCGACGCTTAGAGAATTCGGCACCTTTATGGAGGAGCTCACCGAGAAGTGTTGTGAGCTAACGGCCTCCACCAATTTTAATGCCGCTCGAGTGTCGAAGAGTCATCGCTGCCAGACGTTCGTCCATTCTTCACCCACAATCGAGCAGCCTGCAAGCCAAGTGAGAGGAGACTCAGCAAATCGGTATAAAACAATGTGCTACTTGTGTGACAATCCAGATCATCGCGTACGTCAGTGCGAGGTGTTCCGAAACATGACGGTTGCGGACCGCATCACCACCGCTCAACGCTTGCAGCTCTGTGCAACTTGTCTGGGAAACCATACTCAGCAGCCATGCAAATCGAGTCACATTTGCAGAGTCGAGGGGTGTGGCGCTCGGCATCACACACTGTTGCACCAAAGTCCGTACCCTGCTCTCAGTGCCAGAGTGCAGTGCCACGCTCACGCAACGAAGTCGTCATCTACCCTGTTCCGGATCGTCCCAGTTACCGTCCACCACGGCCATCGCAGCGTAGAAACTTACGCATTTCTGGATGAAGGATCTTCGCTGACGTTAGTGGAAGCAGCGTTAGCCGACCAGCTGGGAGTCAGCGGCGTTCGAGAGCCACTGGAAATGTGCTGGACCGGCGACATGACGAGGACAGAAGATTCGTCACAACGAGTTCAACTGGAAATATCAGCGCGGGACCAGGAGCGGCGCCATACTACCATAGCGGCCGCTCACACTGTGAAACAGCTAAGTTTGCCAACTCAAAGCCTCGATTCCACACTGATAATGAATTTGAACTACTTTCAGGGTCTACCAGCCATGTCGTACCAAGATGCAATCCCAAGGCTGCTGATCGGGCTGCAGGATGTGGCGTTGCTCAAGCCACTGGAAGTACGTTCCGGCGAGGGTGACGAACCGATTGCTGTGCGAAGCCTGCTTGGTTGGTCGATTTACGGACCCCACGACACCAGTACAACGCCGGTTGTGACGCCTTTGTCGGTTAACCTTCACACAAAGGCTTCAGAAGTGCAACTGCCAAATCAGGAAGAGCTGCTACAGGAGAGCCCTGCGGAAAATGGAGATAATGGTGAAAACGACGATCGCTTATTAGATGAGATGCTCCGTCAATACTTTACGCTCGAAGGTACGGGTGTGTCATCCTTTAGCGACAACGTCCCACAGTCGAAAGAAGCGTCAAGGGCGAACCGGCTTCTGAAAGGCACCACCGAGAAGCGCGACGGACGATTCACCACCGGTTTGTTATGGGCAGAAGATGATGTGTGTTTCCCCGACAGCCTGCCTATGGCCAGAAAACGACTAATCGCTTTGGAACGGAAGTTGGAGAAAACCCCAAACCTAAAAGAAGAAGTACATAGTCAAGTAAGAATGTACATAGACAAAGGATTTGCCCATGAAGCCTCCGAAGCAGAACTGTTAGAAGCCCCTCCGAATCGAGCATGGTACTTACCCTTGAACATCGTAGGCCACCCCCGGAAACCCGACAAGAAACGATTGGTGTGGGATGCGGCAGCCAAAGTGAACGGAATTTCACTGAACTCGAAGCTGATGAAGGGTCCAGATCTCCTAGTGTCACTCCCTGGGATTTTGTGCAAATTTAGGCAGCGGCGTGTGGCTTTTGGTGGCGATATCGAGAAGATGTTCCACCAGATTCGTATAAGGAAACAAGATACACATTCTCAACGGTTTCTGTTTCGGTTTAACCCCGACGACCCCCCCAAAACGTTTTTGATGGATGTGGCGACCTTTGGCGCAACCTGTTCACCGTGTTCATCTCAGTACGTTATGCACCTTAATGCCGATCAGTTCAAAGAAGTCCATCCAGAAGCTGCTGCAGCGATCAAGCGGAAAACGTACATGGACGACTACTTCGACAGTTGCGACACAGTGGAAGAAGCGAACGTAAGAGCCAAGGAAGTACATTATATCCACAGTCAAGGTGGGTTTAATATGAGAAACTGGATGAGTAACGAAGCGCAAGCTCTTAATGGACTTTGTGATAGCAATGGTTCGCAAGCAAAGACCTTTGACATCGAACAGAAGGAGCGATTCCCGAGGGTCCTTGGACTTGTACCGCTAGCCTTTCCTCTAAACTATCTAACTCAGCCTTCGAGGAAATTGGCTGAAATTCGATGCTGCTCTGCCTAATTATGCCAACCCTTGGAGCAACTTTATCTGCTAGCAAGTCCAGCTCTGCTCGCATCAACTTCATTTGCTTGCCCAACTCGAAAACATCTTTTCTTGTCTGCTGTTGCTCCTTCTGTATGTCGTTCTGCTTGTACAAAATTTGTGACAACAAGCTCTCATTCGCTGAAGGGTTTGTCTCAGCAGGCACAGTTTTAATTCTTGAATGTTTAGCTATACAGGGTTTACACAGCCAATCAGTCATCGTAAAGCGCCTGAATGCTTTCATCAAATTTCACTTTGCCACCGTAAACCCGTATTTCGGCATCGTGAATCTCAAAATGACATACCAAAGATTGAATCGGTCAAACGAAATAAGTTATTTGGTCGGTTGGTTTTGTTTTGATTTTCGGCTGTCAAATTGGCTCCGCGCTGGTTGATCCATACGTTAGTTTGATTTGAAAATGAGTCGTTGTTACGTACAAAATGATAAACTTATTCGATCCGTTCTGCCGTTTTCACGATTTATATCACTGATCGTACTCACGAAAATTTTGATGACATTTATTTTGATAAGTTTTATCTACAACATTTACAATATACTTTGTAAATGGTTTTATTGTATAAATGATCATGCGTGAATTAGCATAACTTATCTTTCACTCTTGAAGTACACAGTCTAAACTCCCTCAACAAATTGATCAAGCTCTTTCTCGTTTCTGATCTATTCACTGCGCGCGTTCGTAGAGTGAAAAAGTTAATTGTATGTTTTTGAGTGCCGGAGTAAAATAAGAACGAAATTAGTGAGTATTATTTGTTGTAATTGATTCACAAACATGTAATGCATCGTTTTATTTTGTTTCTGTGATGAACAAACTCGGAAAACAGATCATGTCGCAGCAACAATCAAGCAAGAGAAACTACTGTACAACTTCCAACGCCGATAGAGAGCGTGTTGTAGCAGCATACGAGAACGGTAACCGGATTGGAGCAATTGCTAAGATGTTGAATCTAAAAAGAACCACCGTTCAAGGGATCATAAAGAAATACCAAAAAATCACAATAGTAGAAGCTAGCTGTCGTGGAGGAACTAGGGAAAAGAAGTTGAACGAAACGCAAGAAAACCAAATCAAACAATGGATAGATCAAGACTGCAGCATTTCTTTGAAGAAGTTGGTGAGCAATGTACAGGATAGTTTTGGAATTACAGTTTCCACAACAACTGTGGCTAAAGTTATTAAAGGATTTAACTATAGCTATAAGCGGGTGCACAGAGTTCCGGTTCGTCGAAATGTCCCAGAAAACATTGGTTTACGAAGGTCATATGCGTTAGAGTTTTCTACATTACCTGGACAATATTCAGACAATGAAATAATTTTTATAGACGAGGTAGGGTTCAACGTAAGCATGAGGGACACAGGAGGCAGAGCTTTAGTTGGCAAACCTGCTGTAAAAGAGTTACCAGTTTTGCGATCACGAAACATATCTATAGTCTGCGCAATGAATCGCCAAGGTATTGTTCATTACGTTCCCAAAACTCGAGCCATTACAAAAGATTTATTTCTTGAGTTTCTCAACGAACTGAACGAAAAGCTTAATGATAGGCAGATACAAAAATGTGTTCTCATTCTCGACAACGTTGCTTTTCATAAGTCGATTGAAGTTAAAGCTTTAATAGAGCAGTTTGGTTATAAAATAATGTTTTTGCCTCCATACAGTCCGTTCCTAAATCCAATAGAAAACATGTTTGCACAGTGGAAGCAAATAACGAAACGAACGAATCCACAAAATGAGGCCGAATTAATGAATACTATAGAATCAGGCTCTAATTTAATTACATCAAACGACTGTGCAAACTATTTCCAACGGTAAAAGACTCGAGAAGGCCCCCCCCTGACGAAATTGGTTGGTCCCTATAGGAAAACCGCCTAACAGTATGCAATTCGCAGCACATGTCGCAAACAAATCACTATGGGTGCGGATGATCTTCTCGTAGGACAAAAAAATATGAATGAATGAATGAATGAATGAAAGAAAAAAAGGCTAAATTTGGAATTTAAATAACTCTTCCCTCATCATAATCTCTTATTTTGATGGCGAAAGATCATCTCATCTCTTCAGTTTAGCAACGGATGAACTATTCGGCTAATAAACTGCCCCTTTGATGTCGAACATATTTGAAGGAAGCATTGTACCGGGTATATAATATAGGTACGATTAGGAAATTGCCGAACATTATGCAGAGCATCTTACTAATTAAAAGGCATATTTAAGTTTATTTTTCATGTTCTATTTGGTCTCTAGAAAGCACTTTAAGCAATAATAGAAATTGTATTTATTTAATAAATTTTGACCGCATGAAAAAACACTGTGCGACAAAATTGACAAATTACAGTGCTGCACACAAATAACTCTAGGGGGGGCCTTCTCGAGTCTTTTACCGTTAATCATAGTTATAGAGTTACTGTTATGATGTTATCAGTTGTTATTGCGTTAGTATTAGCTATAGTGTTATTTCTAGTTATAATATAAGTTCTAGATTTAGCTTTAGTTTCTTTTTGTTTTTATTCAATTAGAATGGCCTGGCCTTATTGCTAGTTTCTTTTTTTTAAGTTAAGAAATTTGACCCTTTGAAATCTTTATGAATATTTTATGAACTACTTGGTTGAGTAATAAAACATAATCATGAAAACGGCAGAACGGATCGAATAAGTTTACCATTTTGTACGTAACAACGACTCATTTTCAAATCAAACTAACGTATGGATCAACCAGCGCGGAGCCAATTTGACAGCCGAAAATCAAAACAAAACCAACCGGCCAAATAACTTATTTCGTTTGACCGATTCAATCTTTGGTATGTCATTTTGAGATTCACGATGCCGAAATACGGGTTTACGGTGGCAGAGTGAAATTTGATGAAAGCATTCAGGCGCTTTACGATGACTGATTGGCTGTGTAAACCCTGTACCGTTCACCTGGCTAGAGAAAACAGTTGCCCAGCGAAAGGAAAATCTTGTAGCAAGTGCGGAGGCAGAGATCATTTCGCGAAGAAATGTCGTTCCAAGATATCAAAGAATGATCCTGCAAGAGTAACCAATTACCAAAGTCGATATAGTCAGCAAGGTACTCCAAGCGATAAAAAAATTTTTAACCGAGACAACACAGCACAACATATTGCCATCGATAGTGATGAGTACGTCTTCCACCTAACGTCCCACCACAACAACTGTGAAGTGCACTGCAAAATTGGTGGAGTTGTAACAGACGCGGTGATTGATTCGGGGTCTAAATACAACATAATCAGTCAATCAAACTGGAAACAACTAAAATCCAAGTATAGTGTTGTTTCGAAACAATGGCGCAATGTACCTATGACACTTAGAGCATACGGAGGAAAACCTCTATCATTGATGGGAGTGTTCACTTCGGAAATCACAATAGGGAATACAACTTCAGTTGCTGAATTTATTGTGGTAAAAGAAGAGGGAAATATTTTTATTGGTCGGGACACAGCCACCCAAATGGGAATTTTAAAAATCAGTATCCCTGTCAACACCGTTAACAGCGGGAACAAAAAGTTTAGCACCTTCAAAAACATAGTTCTGGACATCCCGATAAAAAAAAGAAGCTGTACCAGTTGTTTAACCGCATACCAGTTGCACTGGAGAAAATGGTAGACAAGAAATTAGATGAGTTGCTGGACCAAGGGATAATTGAACCTGTTAATGATCCTGCTAAGTGGATTTCTCCGGTAGTGGTAGTACCAAAGGGGAAGGACGAAGCTCGTGTTTGTGTCGACATGCGGCGTGCTAATGAAGCAATAGAAAGAGAAACACATCCATTGTCAACTTTTGACGACTTCCTGCCCCAATTGGCTAAAGCAAAGGTGTTTTCCCACTTGGATGTAAAACACGCTTTTCACCAGGTATGTTAGAGGTCTAGCCTAATACTAACAGCACGGAAATAATATTGATATTAAATAAATTACATATCTTCGAACTATTTGAATGAACAAAAGTGACAGTATTTAAAAAAAATAGGAATTGGGATTTGTTTTGTTATCTTTTCATTTTTTTTTTAATTTAATTTCTTATTACTTTTATTTTCTAGATAGAAATATCGGAAAAGTCTCGAGAAATAACAACATTCATTACTCGGAAAGGGTTATTTCGTTATACTAGGCTGATGTTTAGTATAACGATAGGATAGGGTAGAAAGATGGGTAGTCCGTTTACAGTCTTACAAAGCTAAAGTCATCTATCGTCCCGGAAAGTCAAATATCGCCGACCCCTTATCCCGTTTGGCAATAACAGACAAGGTATCGGGAAAACTTTTGATGAATATTGTGACATCTGTTACGAGCGAAGGACTGGACAAGACTGCTTTATTACAAATACAGAATTACAACTTACACTTACGCATACATACAGATTTTACTATTCTATACTATTATATAACGCATACACTACAAATATATCGAGCACTATGTATCATGGGTTGCATTTAACGCAAGTCCAGTGGCTATAAAAATAACCGAAATTGAAGACGCGTCAGACAAAGACAATGAAATCCAGGCGGTTCGTTCAGGAATAGAATCTGATATATGGTCAGACGAGGTCTCTGCGTTCAAATTATTTGCCACAGAATTAGGTTTTGCCGGCAAAATTTTGTTGCGAGGAACAAGAATCGTTATGCCGAAAGTTCTTAGAGAACAGACACTACATTTAGCGCACGAGGGACATCCTGGAATGACGATTATGAAATAAAGATTAAGGGCGAACGTTTGGTGGCCAAAATTAGATACACAAGTAGAAAGATATGTTAAGGGATGTCGTGGATGTATGCTAGTTTCTGCAAAACTTGCACCAGAACCTATGAAGCGTAGAGAGTTACCATCAACTCCTTGGAAACATGTAGCTATGGGTTTTCTCGGACCGTTGCCATCGGGGCATACGTTGTTAGTGGTAGTTGATTACTATAGCAGATATATAGAGGTAGAAATCATGAAAAAAATTTATTCCTGCGAGACCATAAAGCGACTTAACAAGATTTTTGCGCGTTTTGAGTTACTATCATCCATTACTGCAGACAATGGTCCTCAACTTTTAAGTGAAGAATTTAAGCAATTTTGTGTTGGTAACAATATAAAATTAATAAGTACCATCCCATACTGGCCACAGCAGAATGGTGAAGTGGAACGGCAAAATCGGTCATTATTAAAACGATTGATAATCAGCCAATCTACTAATTTGGATTGGGTCGAAGAACTTAACAAATACTTACTTATGTATCGCTCTTCTCCACATTCTACAACGAAAAGAACTCCATCAAAGATGTTATTTGGTTTTAACATACGTGATAAATTGCCATGCATTTTCCAACCAGTAGTCGAGGACGAGGAAGTTGCAGATCAGGATAAAATGTCAAAAGAAAAAGGGAAATTATATGCAGACGAACGACGAAGTGCTCAACCTAATCCTATTACAGTGGGAGATGAAGTTCTCATAAAGAAAATGGCTAAAACTAACAAGTTAGCACCCAATTTCGAAAATGAGATCTTTAAAGTCATGAAAAGGAAGGGAGGGGATGTAGTAGTATCTTCGAAAGATTCAGGAGTTAAATATCGTAGGCATGTTTCTCATTTACAAAAAAAATCCTACTTATGCGAACAGCTCTTTAGCTACACAAGAGACAGAAAGAGAACCTTCAATCGTACAACCAAGTACCGTATTACTAGGTGAGGCAAACTCTAGGCTCCAGGATAAGAATGCAACCAAACGTCCCATATCAATCCGCAGAATCAAAAAACCGAGATATTTGGACGATTTTGTATAAGCGTTTAGGTTTAATGATAATTAATAAGTATACAACGATTTCTGAAAAAGAAGAAAAGTGAATGTAGTATATTAACCTTAAGCCGCGAAATGATGTATTCACCCCATGTCAAGTTGACAGATTAAACGTCAGGAGAATAAAGGAAGTCAGTCGAGAGCGGACAAGCAAGCTAGCAATACCGTGTTTGGACTACGATATTACACTGCCCATTTTATCGACAATAGTAACCACAGTTTATTGTAAAAATGTTCCGTATTTTTAGTAAGCCTAACAGGGAAAAACATAGCACAGTGGATAAAATCAGTAGTCGTTTTTTAAAATATTGATGAAAAAATTGTTACAATAGTTACCGATAAAGCTGCAAACATGAAATCTGTAGTAACTGAAATGTCAGTCCCACATTTACCATGTTTTGCTCACACACTCAACATATTAGTTAAAGATTCAATAGACTCATCTGTCGCGTACGCAACCCTGGCGGCACAAAAACCTTAAAAGTATACCGATTAGGGTTGTTACAAGTTGTACGTATAGGTGTACGAACAAGAAGATCTATTCGTACAATTCGGCTGTCAAAATCCGAACCCAAGGTTGCTATCCTTCAAGGTTTTTATAATATATTTTTCTTTCTAAAATTAATTAATTCAAGCGATTTAGTGAATATATATTATTTATTTACATTTTGCATTTCAATTACTATACATGTCTATACATACAAACATTTTTCGCATTCTCGATTCTCGATTCTCGGCATTTTCGATTCTATTTTCACTTCGTCGATGTGTTCACCGATGATCGTAGTTGGCATGTTGTTGTGGCAAATTGTAATGCTCCATGTTCCGGTCCATGGTGTGTCTCAGACCGCGGGAAGATGTTGTCTCTTCTTCAGCATCATGTTGACTCGTCCAATCATCGCCTTCGCCGAGATCTGGATGCTTCATTCGGGTCTGAAATTGTTTTAAAAGTATATCAATACTGCATATCGAAATGTTAGGAAATAAAGCGTTTCTTTCAGTCTGCATGATTGTACTTACTCATAGGTAAACAATCATTCTCAGCAGCAGGTTCCTCATTTTCGTAGTTCAACAGATCATTCCAAAGCTTCCCTTTGCCAAATCACACTAGGTACAAAACTACACATGTCGAGAATTTTGATATCTTTTGGAAACTAGATAGAAGATATTATGAGGCTTGAATATGACCTAAATAATCGTTCTTACACGGCGGGGTATAACAGAGAGAACATTTACCAGAACAACGAAGTAAAACCGAGAATAAAGCGACAACCATTCTGATTCTGAACACATTCGTACGAAAAATAATAACTGTTGCAAGAGGGCCAGGGGTATTTACCTCTTGGGCGAGGCCCCCCCTAACCGGCGAGGCCCCGAGCGGCCGCTCTCTCCGCGCCTAGGTTGATCCGCCACTAATCACACCCCTACCGACAATTTGAGAGAGAGAATGTATGGAAACTGTTCGGATTGTTCTCAGATTGTTCTGGGCTTATTGGTACAAACGCTCATTCGAGAACAATCCGAAATGAACCGCTTTTGGATGAACCGTCGCTGTGACGTCACGCGCGTTCTATATACAACCGTGACTTCACAATATATCAATCTTTGGATCCACATTGTATAAATCTATAAACCATGTCAAATTTCGAATGCAAAATAAAGAAATTCAAAGGAAATTATTCTTTACAATTCTATTGTGCAAAATATCGAGTGGTGCTTTTGCTTTGCCTTAGATCTCTGTTTGTGCTGTTTAAGTTCTGTCCGCTCCTCGGCAATAAAACACGGATTTTTTACTCCTCGTCAACATTCTTTCTGTCAAAGCTATTTGATGGTTTGGACGTATCTTGATCGCGCTCCGCTTATTTACGCTTATTTCTCCGTTTGTTAAGCGTTCTTTCGTGCTTTGTGTAGTATTATCATCTGTGTGGTACAGCTGTGATCAGTCCTGTACCAAGGATCAGTTTGATTTCGTGTGTGTTTCACTATAAACATTTCCGTTTGTTTTTCGTGCTGAGCTGTTAGAAGTGCTGTTTACCGCTATGGCTGCATCCTGCCCGTCGTGCATGCAATCTGTTGAAGGTGATAATGTTTATTTGTGTGCGGGACTGTGCAATAACACTTACCATCAAACCTGCTTGGGTGTCTCGGACGAGGTCCTGTCTGAGATTGCGAGAGCTGGTTCACAGACCTCATGGTCCTGTACTGGCTGCATTGGTCTCCGACGTTGCAAGAGTGTATTATCGGACGAGTTCACGGATATCCTGACCAACTTTAAATCATCGCTGATGAAGGAGTTCGACCGTCGCTTTGACGAGGCATTTACAGCCATGAAAAGCGATGTGTTGGTAACGTTAAGCAAACGTGACGCCAAATCTGCTACCACTACAAATACCGCGACACAAAATACTCACCTGTTACAACATCCTTCTGATACCAACACTCACACACCACTAAGCGCGCGTCACAGTGACTCTACCCGCTCGACACAGCATGCTCCTAAACGTAACTCGCCTAAACGCAGGCTTGTCGACTACACACCGCCAACTACAGTGTCAGCCGACACTGCCGCACCATTGCTTTTCGGCACAGCGTCAGCATTATCACCGTCTCGTGCTTTACCAACGGTTCCTGTAAGAGAGCCGAGATTTTGGTTATACCTGACCCGGATTGCACCAACGGTTTCTTAATTAATATTTTTATGATTCTATGTGTGAAATGCTTTTTTATTAATAATCTGAATCATGAATGTATGAAATTACAAATAAAACAGTTCCATTATCTCATAATCGGTTCGATCCGATCCTCTGTTATGAACACAATGGAATGCCATTGGTAGAACATTTGACACTACAGCTACGGCTACCGCAGCAACCATCCAAAACGATAGCTACCCAAGCAATATTATTCGAGGATAAATCGCTTTTTCTCTTTCTAATTGTATACCTCTTTCGGTCGCACTCATGGATGAGTTGTCAAAAGCTCATGTTTGGTTCGTGATGGTATAAATGTTTACATTACTCTCTCCTTCTATTATTATACCCATCTCGCTTACGCCTATAGATTCACCTCTTCGCGGTATATGTGTGTGTCCGCACGTATGCACTCTTGCAGGGTTTGCCTCGGCATTTTGCGTTGTGAACGGTACATGTCGCATATATTTCTATTTTATTCGAGTATTTTCATTCAATTCGTATGTATTTTCAGTTTATCTATTTCTTCCACATGATTTACGATTTGTGTTGATTGTCACGATGATATATTTTGTCAAAAATTATACTGAAGAATTTTTAACATTGCAAGAAATATCCCTTTCACAAACGCAAAGTAAATAGGCAGCCCCTGTATATCTGCTTTTTTAAAAAGAAGGTAAAGAAGGGGAGAGGGGGCCTTCATCTTTTCGACATTTTGATTTTGTATCGAAATTCTTGAGCGTGCCAATACATCTTGCGTTAAAATTTACGTTTTTAAAGTGTACGATCTGTTTTTTATAGTTCTGGTGTTTTCACTGTGATAAAGCCAGAAAATGTCTGATGCGAAACGTTCTCCTGCTACTGGATTTTGTTACGGAAAAGCCGGGAAATATGTGCAAGAGACTATGGAATCGGAGCGCTGCAGAACCAACGCCAGGTAAGCAAAGCCGGTGAAACCAGTGGCGGATCAAACGGTGGATGGTGTAGGCGGCCTCCTAGGATGCCATCGGCTAGCTAGTGCAAGTGCTTTCGAATAAGGCGCCTCGCAGAAAGGATTATCGAAAATGGCACGACAACCGTAATCCCCATATCAACCCGTTCCTTTCCCGGGTTAGAAGTTGAAAAACACCGGAAGGAACCTCTGCTAGTTCATGAGTTACGAATGACCTCCACTAGACCACCGAAACGCCACCGCATCATCATCATCATCACTTGAATAAATCATAATTA
>KZ064115.1:5718-24806 GCA_002091835.1 Anopheles maculatus | reverse complement strand
AAAAAAAATATGGTCAAAAATCAAATTTGGTTAACAAAATAATTTCCAGTACAGTTAATATTACCATTCTAAACATCTTTCTGATGCCGTATTCTATCAAGTTAGAGATACATTGATTATTTATTGTCCACTGTTAATCAAGTGTGACTATCTACATATGTACTAAACTCAAAATGTATGATCACCTTCCTTGACTCCGCACTAACATCGAAGGGGATTTCGATCAGGTGTGAAATATTGAAATGCTCAGGTATGCTTGATAAGCTAATATTCTAATAGAACATAGCTATAAACTTAATGTTATGTTACAGTATGTCATAACTGTTCAAAAACTATACGACACTCAACTAATGTTATGGCAATAAGGTAAAAAGCCATAAATAATCACAAAATATACAGCAAATTTCTTGCCCTCATCGTGTTACATTTTCGGCTATGGTTTTTTCAACTCACCAAGATTCGTCCTGTAGTCGTCTGTCCCGAGATCAGCTCGCCGGCCCAATCCTTTGCCTCGGTCATAAAGGTCCCCTCGAAGTCCTGCTTTCCCTGGCGGGATGCTTTCTGTTCCTTCTGTTTGGGATCGTTTGGAGCCAGCTCGGGCTCCTTCCGGCAGCACAGGAAAGCGAAGGCGCGCCATAAAAGCACGGCCAGCAAGCCGGCCAGGAAGGTGAAAATGCTGGACAGGAGAAAGCACCACCATTTTCGCACCCGGAGACAATCATCAAGATCGGTCGGTGGTAGCTCCGTGGTCAGTACTGATTGCTCCTCGTCACAGCCCGACATCCCCTCGATCCCGCTGGTAAGCCTGATGGGGGATCGAGAACGCACACCGCTGCACACTGGTTATCAACTTTCTAGCTGTAGTCATTGGACATGACGTCGTGCCTCACGGAGCTGACGAAGCGATCGCACCAATGAACGGGGCGAAAGCAATCGAAAGACGCTAACGGGACGGCAGTCAACTAACGGCTACAAGCAGCCAATGCGACTACAAACAAAGAGACACTCGCCCACTTACACACACACACCGACAGCTTGTGCACAACTTCACGACTCGTACCACGTAATTCTCCTCCTACAGTGGGAGTCGTGTGAAATTATATATCCACTATTTCCGAACGAGTACACTTCCTTTTCCACTTCTTGTCACACTTGCTACTTCCTCCGGCTGGCGCGTTCACACACACACACACTCTTCACGAGCATGCGATCACAACACCAAGACTTTTTCTTCTTTTGCTTTTCGTTACACTGCTTCCAGTCTTTGCACTATTTTTGCTACTAGAATTGGGTCACGACACGAGCGAGCGAAACGAATGAAAGGAATGAAGCACGACCAGCGGGTCGCCTACCGGAGATAGTGCAGTATAGTGCACGCACACATATACACACACACACATACACAATTACTCAGACAATTGTGTGAGAGCTAAGAGAAGATTAAATGGATATTGTATACTGCAGTAGGGCGAAAGGGCCACATTGCACACTGCGATGGAATCTTACAAAATCTCACTCATTTCTTCTTATTTTCTTTTTCCACATACACGCACATAAACGGTATTGTTCACGGTTTCTTCGTTGTAACGGTTTTGCCAATTTTCGATTTTTGCCTGGTTTTACCGATCAATCTACTAGCAACCACATGTGTCCTCGAGTTTTCTAACCACAACTCAACTCAAGCCACTGTCACCCGCGCGTCACCTGAATGAACTATTTAGCCACTCTCACTTGCACTGACACATTTCTGTTTCATATCTAACAAATAAAACGGACAATTTAATCGATCAGTACACGATAATATGATATAATATGAGTATAATATGAGTATTTTTTCAATCAAAACACATGCCAACCAATTCCAACGCGACACTCAGCCACACGCCATCAAACCACACGTAATAACGGAAACCACCATCAGAACCAACCACAAGGACTACTTCGATCGATACGCATTTCCTTCCACTCCTTACCGTTGTTAAGCTCTTTGTTCGTGATTAATTCGTTCGGTCGTTCTATTCCAGTAAGCCACGTTACCATTTTTTTCGTATACTGCTCATAATCAAGTTGTTTATGAAAAAAAAAAAATCCGAAAAAATACAAACCCAAAGTATACACGTTATATAATAAAACCAAAAAACGGAAGCTCTCCAAGCCCACAGCAACGGCACGGCGGGATGGCACAGAAAAATTAAAAGAAAGGAGTACTTCCGCTATACCAGATACCCTCAGCGGCAAATAGTGGGGTTTTTGCAAGCAGCGCGCGGGCCACATAGTAAAAGCAGAGAGCCGGAATCAGAAAATTGTGAGCAGCATAGAATGCAAAATGTATAAGGTGAGCGGCAGAAAACACACAAAAATAAGAGAGAGAGTGAGAGTTAAACGAGAACTGTTAAAAATTTCACTCCACGCCATCTTTGTCCATTTCGGGGGAGAGTGTGCGTGTGCTCTTTTGTGGTATCCCCCGGGCTGTAATTTAGGATGGCAGAAAGAAGACTGACGCGTTTCATTGCATTCCACATCATGCTCGGGAACCATTTTTTGACCACCTGCCCATGTGAAAACTACTTGCTCGCAGCCTGCTGCGCGGATAATTTGAAACACAGTAGTGTTTCTTTCCGGGAAATCATCATTTCATTCACCTTTATTGTTGCGAGCTATGCTACGCTTGAGCTCTTTTTGTCCTAGATAGCATCACTTTTACTTTGTATTACCGCAAAGTTCGCTCTCTCGCCCTATCTTTCTCTGTTTCTCTCAATCTCTTATCACTTCCTCTGTCGTCAGTCAGCATCTGTGAAAAAATGGCTTTTCCTAATTTCGTACCTACCCATAAGTCACATATATTTGTTGACAGACACAAACCCCACAAATTCTGACAAAAAAAAACTGATTTTGAAATAGCAGTATGGCCTATACAGCTACCTTATATATATATCTTTTAAATAGCTGATAAAATGCATAGAACAATTTCACAAGTTATCTGATGCCTCTCTCGAAGTGTAAACTCTTTGAACCAAACATAGAGTGTTCTCAGTGCCTTACATCTTAGAGGACATGTAATCCATCTGAGAAGAAATAGCTACTATCAACTGCTGAATAGTGTTCGTAAAGCGCTTGGAGCATAGTGACTCATCTTAATCATTTTGAGGCTTTTTTCCCTACATCGTCCTTCCTTTATGCTTAACCTGATTTTTGATGAAACATTAGGCAGTTGCTTCGTTCAAACAACTTCTACGATAGCAATTCGTGACCTGCAGAGTGTCTATATGTCATATTACAGACCACCTGCGTAACACAAAGAAATCGATATATGCGTACACCTGACCAATTTTCACCACATGCTATTACAATAAATAACTGTTGGACAAATTTTAGTCCCCCTAGTGAAGTAACACACTGTGACGATAGAAGCAGCAGGCCACGATCACGAAAGAAAAAAAACTGTTCACCATCATTCTCACTTTTACACCTTCCTGCTCTTTCGTTCCATTGTTCCATCGCACAACACAACCTGAAATCTAACGCAGAAAACACATTCGTGTCGGATACCGTACGGAAGAGGAATGATAAAATGAGAACGACATTACCGCACACTCCTTGTTTTAGATGCGCGCTTCCTATTTTCGAACTCTCTGTACCATTATTCAGGCGACTCTTCTTCCAAATTCGCTCGATATCTTCGTCGGCACATACATGCCTGGTCTGTTTGTACCAGGCGCCTCCACCAGACTCCACGACCTGTGCAAGTGCTTTCACGGGCGAACGTAACGCACGCGGCGCTCACACTCGTCGGCTAGCCCCCAACATAATTTCTCCCGCTCGCACTCTCACTAGTTTACCATTTGGACAGGCACACAACAGGGAACAACAAAAATGTGCAAACATGGCTCTCCGTTTGGTGATGTTGATCCCGTTCGATGCTCAATATTTCATACCCAGTTTCATAAATATTTGCTCCTGGCTCTCACGCGATTCCTGTCATCACATGCGAGCACATTCTCACCTTCTCTCTTTCGTTGGCTTCTTGTTCTCTCGCTCCCGACCTTTTTATAGATCGCCTCACTACCATTCCTTGAATACTTGATATCATCATACCCGTTTTACTCGCAATCTCGCTCTTGCTCATATCTTTTCACCAGACGAGAAGGGGTAGGTGGAGGACACAGATGAATTTGAGGCATTTTCTTTTTGTTAGAAGATGGAAAAAACATGGCCTGTGGCTCGATTTTTTCCTAGGCTGATTCGAAACTTTTTTTTTGTCGTAACACGCAAATCACATATTACAATTCGTTAAAATTGCGAATGCGAAAAATAAAGCTTATCATGGTGCACCTATTTCAGCTAGTTAGACAAAGCATATACACGCACGCACACAAACACACACACACACACACACACATACACATATGTAGGTACATAGTTTAAAATTGTGAAAGAAAATTATTAATTTCGCCGTACATCACCACACAAATATGTACCCTTCAAAAAAAGAGCTAAAACGTGGTTGAAAAATCCTGCGACGGTTGAAAAATTTCCTTTCCAGCTAGCAGTAATAAATGGTGCCACGAAAAAGAGGAGGGGTCAATAGTTCGATCGGATCGATAGCACATAAAATTTTACTTTTCACACACAAAATCGCATTGCTCACGGGCAGAAAATATCACAAACCATTGCCACCGTACTGGGAAACACTTTTTCACTGCGAAATAATAAGAAAACGGTCGGCAAATGGTGAAAATGGTAAGTTGAAAAATCTTGCACATCCACGTACACACAGAGACACACCACCAGTTCAGCAGTACAGAGCTCTTCTATGCTGCTCCATTTTTTGCTTCTTTTTCCTGCAGTACACCACCCCGAATGGCAGTCTGTTAGCCGAGCGTATCGTTACCTTCACGGGCGAGATCTAGCACAGTTCTGATGGAAAATTCGTTCTCTCATACGTTTGGATCCCCGCTCGATCGAACAGAGGGGGTTTAAGCAAAAAAAACGCGTGTGAAAATGAGAATGCGTCCGCACTACGGATATACTACGGCTGCGCCAGGCCAGGGTTGATTGAGATGCCATACCGAAGGAATTTTTCAAATTTAATTTAACCTATCTTTTCTAAGCCCAACGGAACGTTACGTTTACAAGCAATCTAAAGCGGTGGCTAGACTAAAGTTGAGGCAAGCGCGATCTATTTTTTTTTATGAGCGAACTGTCAAATGTCGCGCTCCTCGCTTCGCGCCTCGATCCTGCATTGCAGGAAAAATGAAGCGTTCGCGCATTGATCGCGCTTGCCTCAACTTTAGTCTAGCCACCGCTTAACACTACGGTATGCTGGTGACAATTGTTAAAAGTTATAATTGACACTTTTCCGTTTCTATCTTTGCACTCCAGATATCATCTTTTCGTAAAGCCCTATTCCAGGTAACCGGCTATGAGGACTACCTCATTGATTTTACTGCTTAATTATCTGATGGTAGGAAACTGATTGATTTGAAATTTGTAAGTATGTTAGTACCATAGTATCAATATTCATAGTATTTGTTGTTACGCACTTTTTCCGTACGTCTATAGATACGATCATTGAACTTAAATTTTTCTTAGTACAGTTATACGACACACTACCATCCTAAACAATATTGCTTTATGCTGACTACATATTCAATGATCAAATTTCAAAAAAATGAAAAAAAATGGAAGTTATTTTCCAAGAATTCCAAGAACGCATTTTTATGTTTATGAAATCACACAGCTCTGTGCACTCGAAAATATTTTGATTTCAATACGACTAGTACTTACTCAGTGTCTCGTTTCATCTCTTTCGTCATGAATCCTGCGATGCTCAGACGCTCAGTATCGACATTCTGTTGCCATTCATTGATTTCGTATGGATGGTATGTTTTATTGTCCGAGTCACGTTCCAAGTTTCCTACACGCTGTTTATAAATAATGTTACTGCTTTTGCTAAAACTTGTTTAAGACATTCGCTACTCACCATTTGTACAATATCACGTTCTCCAATTCCTTTTCGTTGCTTGCTATTTGATGTCTCATGTTGATGAAATTTTCCGAATTATGTATGTACCATAAAGTGGTTGTCACAAGCGTGTTACTATTCATTGCAAAAGTTTTGTAACCCAGCAGCTTCAGGAGCGCCACAGTGCCTGCAAAATTATTTTTTACCATCTATAATCTCATTTTTAACTACTCTAATGCTTGCTGTCACACTACATCAATACTCACCTACTGGAACAACATTAATAATCGTATGCTTCATGTAGAGTTCCCCATATCCATGAGCAAGTGCTTGCCTACTGATCTAACCCCTCTCTTTCAGCTCTGGATCCTGAAAGTACGTATTCTTGTTAAGCGATACCGTCAACTGTATCTGTGTGTGAACTATCATGCGTGTCGACACGCCGCGCTCTTCCTCACTTTCTATGATGGAATCTATTTTCCTTTATCCGACTACCGTAACTACATAATGTAATACAATATTTTAAGCTGGCCTCAGTGCAATTAGATCTTTTGTCGGAAAGAATTAACTCTTTCGTTTGATCCGTAGTTCCATACTCTCAGAATAATGGTGCTCCCCGCAAGGGACCATTCTCGCTCGTATTTTTTTCTTTACCGTTTTTGCTCCATACCTACATACATCATAGCATTCCTTTACGCAAAAGATGATGTTATCCTTGTTAGCACGGAGTGAAATCTACACAGGGAAGATACGTGTTGAAGCTATGAGGTGACGATTTATTCTATACTGAACTTCTATGTTACATCCTTTTATAAAGCTTGCTTTGATATTACTTCCTTCGTTGTAATAATGGTTTGCTACAATAGCCCAGCATGCTACGATAACCCAACACTCCTCCTCAACGAAGGAATCCTGTATTCTTCACGCCGATGGCTTCACGGTGTCGCTCCAATTTCACACGATTCAGCGGCTTCGTGAGAATATCTGCCTCCATTCGTTCTGTTGGCAGGTACCGGAGTTCAATCACACCCTTTTGTCGCAAATCCTTTGTGAACGCATGTTTGGTATCGATGTGCTTTGACCGGTTGTCGATGCGATCGGACTCCACTAGCTTAATGCAAGACTGATTGTCTTCCCAAACTGTGATTGGCTCCTCGCAGCTTTCCTTCATGTCGTTCAGCAGCTTACGAGTCCACAGTATCTCCTGGCAGCAAACCGACAATGCTATAAACTGGGCCTCTGTTGAAGATAAGGAAACGCAGGATTGCTTTCGCGTTCCCCAACTCACCAAACCACCACCGTATTTAATAAGAAAACCTGAGTTGGATTTTCGATCCCCCTCGTTTCCAGCCCAGTCAGCGTCCGCGAAACATTCAAGGCTTCCAATTCCGCTCCCAAGGTGCAATTGAAAATACTTAGTGCCTTTTAAGTACCTCAATACGCGCTTCGCCTCCGTCCAATCTCTATTCGTGGGGTTCGACACCTTCCGGCATAGCAAAGACGTGCTGACACTGATGTCCGGTCGTGTGTTTACTGCGATATACAACAGACTGCCCACTAGCGACCTGTACGATTCATTTGAATCCAGGGGTTTCTCCTCCTTCTGTTTTATATACGCAGTGTCCATTGGAGTTCTTGAAAGTTTTGCCTCTTCGTGTCCAAACCGTGAGACGATTTTTTTTTTTTCAATATAACAAGTCTGGTCAAGTGTATAACATCCCTTGCTCTTATCCACGTGAATTCCGAGAAAATGTGTGAGATCACCAAGATTAGACATCTTAAATTGTTTTTCGAACAAAGCTCGGATGTTTTCAAACTCGTCCTCAGAATTACAGCAAATAACCATATCATCTACGTAGATAAGGATGAATGACCGCTTGCCTTTTTCTCCGTCTCGAACGTACAAACAGCAATCAGCTTCACCAGGATGGAAACCGATTTGTTTGAAGAAATTGTCGATCTTTCTGTTCCAAACTCTTGCAGATTGCTTCAAACCATATAAACTTCGTTTTAACTTGCAAACTTGATTTCCGTTTTCAAATCCCACAGGCTGCTTCATGTAAATTTCCTCTTCTAGGTTCCCGTACAAATAAGCACACTTAACATCCAAATGTTTCACCACCATATTGTCACGAGTTGCTATAGACAATAGTATCCGAAGCGTGGCTTGCTTTGCTACAGGTGCGAATACTTCATCATAATCGGTGCCATATTGTTGTGAAAACCCTTGAGCTACGAGCCTGGCCTTATAACGCACAACTTGCCCGTTTTCGTTTTCTTTGCGTTTGAAAATCCATTTGCACCTAACGATTTTTCTGCCTGTTGGTGCGGGTACGAGTTCCCATGTCTCGTTTTCTTTTAACGAAGCGATCTCTTCCTCCATAGCTGCCTTCCACGCACTACTCTCGGAGCTTTGCATCGCCTCTGCATAACTTCGAGGCTCATTGACATCATGCTTTGTCACACCGGTTACTTCTGGGTATCGTTTTGCAGGAATTCCTTTTGTTATTCGACTTGATCTCCTTGGTGCAAATTCGATATCCTCATTGTCGTTACGAACAATTTTGTTTAGTATTACTCACAGTATTTAATTTTACTTTATTTAATAGTCTTACGTTTTTTAAACGTCATGCTGCTGAACGTAATTAGGGATCGTTTATCTGTAAAGTCAAACAAAGCATGACGTTGTTTTATGATCGATATTGGATGAATTGCAATAATAAAGCGCACACACCGTTTATTGGTTTGTCGTGCTTTATTGCAAAATTTGAGTCTATAAATCAATATTTTTCCACAGGAACATAAAGCATAAAGTTTGATTGTCATAAATTTTACTGCCCGCTTCTGATGCTTCTGATGGTGTAATTTTAAACTTCAAAACAAAATCGTTTGCTGAACACTTGTGAAAACACATTTCGGGTTTCAATGAATGGCAATGAGGTGTACGCATGCAGCAAAACTAAGACAGCAGCTAGATCCATATTAGGGTGTGGAAGAGCTAGAAATGGAAACGCAAATGACTGGGGCCAGAGAGTCGGTTGTGCGTGTCTGTTCGGACGACGGTGCGGTTAGGTGGTTTTGATTACTTTTTAATTTTACCATCCGGCCAGCACCTATAATAATCATTCAATTCATTGATTTTATGGGCCAAACTATCATTTGATTATGCGAACTCTCGCTCACGTATGCAGGGTGGTGGTGCAGCGAGAAGCAACGCCCGTAGTCCGCGGCTACGGAGGAGAACGAGATAGACGATTTAACGATTTAATGCGTACGGGAGAGATTGTCCAGTTAATTTGTCCTCATCACCGGGAGTTGAAGAAGTTTAACTTGAAGTTGAGCATGAGAAACGGACCCCAACGGCAAACGATCCATGAATGTGCGCGTATGCACCTGTGTGTGCGGTGCGGTGGGTTATTAGGCTTGATTTTTAGGGGCACCATTTTAAAAACGCATCTGGCTTGTGGAAATGGGGCTCGTTGATAGGATTTAAATTTCAATTTGAATGGGATGAAAATTAGCTTGTGCGCTGGTTGTGCTCTGGTTAGCTTGATGTATGGGATGTTGGGCACAAGAAACGCATCAAGTCTAAACTATCAAGGTGTTCCTGAGTCGTTGGAAGTCAACGTCTTGTACACATTATTCCCGAAAATGTTCTATGTCAAACGTGGTAGAGTTTTGTCTGGTTCAATGCATGTTGAAGCAAGCTTCTAGCCCGGAGGAGGCTTCAAAAAGCATAAAGCATCGTCATGGTACTCTTTTCATAGGCCCCATTTGATAGAGCCTTAATCTGCTCTGCTGGTTCTGGAACAGAAATCAAGAATTAACGAGCAAGGGCGCTGCTTTTGTGGTCTGATGAGCAGAGGTGAACCTTTTGAGGCTTTCTTGAACGTCGGTAGAAATTCAAGGGCTCACGTATTCCAAGCTGTGTACAAAACAGTGACGCAACTTATGGTAATTCTTGTCTCTGCTATATTATACTATTAAATTTTTCTTTGTGATTTACATGTTTAAGTTTATCTTAGTTACCTGCTGTATTCTTTTCTAGTAAATGAAATTTCCGATATTCGGAACATCGAGAGATTTAAAATATAAATCTATGGAAAGGTAAAACCTTCTAACCCACAAATCCATACACATATTTCGACCACGAGTGTATTACGTTACGCCGTTGCTACCATCTGGAGGAAGCCGACACTGTTGGACGAAGACCGGCGGCCCGTAAAACGGTACCTTGCCCATATCTAGATTATGCGCTGCCGCCAAATTATGGGTTCTGGAGACCCACCCCACTGTGTTCTGTCTGGGCTGTGATGCGGGAGGAAGGGATTGGCAGGCACACGTGTATTATTAAATTTTGCTATTTCTTTCCCTCCTTTTCAATTTTAATTTCCGCCGTTGTTCTGGATCCATGCACGCGCCTGCCACCCCATTACCCGTGGCCGACTGAATTGGTGATGAGTTCGCTTGACCGCCCCACCACAATCGTTTTGGATTCTTGTTTATGGAGGGTGTATGGATAATATTCAAACGCATTCTTTATGATAGTCTTAAATTTAAAAAAATTGCTAAAATGTTGAGTGGTAGCTACGGTTTTCATTATTCTTCTTTTATCGATAAAATCAATCAACACCTTCTAATGTAAGCGTCTCCTAAATTATGACGTCATTGTTAATCGGCTATTATGCTCGCGCACCGTTATTTTCAGCTCCGTTAACGCTCTTTAAAGAGTCATAACCATTTTTCATAGAGAAAGAAAAAAAAACCGACCACTCCTCAGACTTCAGATTGCTTACAGCTAATCGTCTTCATCTTAGCCGAACAGCAGATGCACAAGGTTCAGTCTAACAGCAAAAAAAAAATTCTTTTAATGTAAGCCAGCACGAGAACAATTCAAAGGCTTGGTTCTGGTTTTGGTTCTGGTTCTGGTTTGGTCCTGGGCCCATAACCTGTTAGCACGGAGTGAAATCTACACAGGGAAGATACGTGTTGAAGCTATGAGGTGACGATTTATTCTATACTGAACTTCTATGTTACATCCTTTTATAAAGCTTGCTTTGATATTACTTCCTTCGTTGTAATAATGGTTTGCTACAATAGCCCAGCATGCTACGATAACCCAACAATCCTTAGCCTACTCACTCTTCCTAAATACAACCATACACCAATACCTAACACATGGACAGCCGACCTACTCGGCGTTACCTTCTATGACTTAGCTTTACACGTTACTTTATAGTTAGTCCTGCGTACGAACAGAAGATCCGGGCGGGAATCGATACCCGTTCCTACCTTCGAAATCAAATACCAATACCATCACCATATCTTTACAGACGGATCCGTTTATCGAGAGATAGCCGGCCGTGGCATCCGTTCTAGTCTTGACAACTGCGCCATCAAACTCCTCAACCACATATCCATTTTCTCCGCTGAAGCAAAAGCCATCCAACTTGCCGCCGACGAAAGATTCCGTACTGAAAAACCAAACATCATCTTCACCAATAGTTCTGATCGCCATCGAACACGGTATCCTCGACGACATTCGTTCATCACCTGCAGTAGTCTTCTAGTAGTAGAATTCTCGTTCGAGCGACTTGCTAATGAAGGTAGGCTCCCTGCAACCGAAACATACAACACCCTTTCACGCTGAGACGCCACTCGCCTCTCCAACACAACCGTCGGCCAACACCGAAACATCGTGGGATGATGCCAATTCAATGTCGTGACATCACGGTTCGACTCGATCGTTCGTGCCTACTATGGGCTCCACAAAGACTACAACAACGCAGGAAATACACCATATATCGCACTCTGGTACGGCCGGTAGTCCTCTATGGGCACGAGTCCTGGATTATGCTGGCGGAAGACGTCAAGACAATGCACTCGCCATTTTCGAGCGGCGGATGCTACGGACTATCTTTGGTGGTGTGTGCGAGCAGGGCGTGTGGAGAAGGAGAATGAACCACGAGCTGTGCTGTTTGGCGATGCAGACATCCTGACTCGCTCGGCACGAGGCGTAGAAGAGTACAGCGAGCTTGTTGCCTGGATCAAGTGGAGTCAGACTTAATGGAGATCGGATGCAGCCGTGGGTTTCTTGGAGAACGATTGGACACCAGGCCATGGCTACTAGATGTGCTCCCTAGGAGCAGGCCAAGAAAAAAAAAAACATCACGGTTCGCAACATCCCAACCGATTGCCATGGATACACAACACACCGAGCCACCTGGTAACTAGACACCGACTTCACAACCATTTTATCACCCGACAGCAAAATAACAGCAAAAAACGATACATCCGTTTCTTCGCATCAGCATCAGCGCATCATTATAAACGATTTACCAAAACACGTAATAGTTTAACGTAAACATAAACCCATGTAAAAAAGCTTTATCCTTAGCTGCAGTGAAGGTTATGGAGAAAACTTTGTGTGACAAATGATAACACTTCATAGCACTCCACACGAAAACACTCGTTACCATCACTTTCAGAACAAGAATGTTTATGTTTTATAACATGTCCTTTAGCATTTCCTTTTACGTGTGATTACTAAGGCCGGAAAATATTTCACAATTCCTTTATAGTGATAATTTATACATTTACGAGACGTTACTTTCATATCGTATGATCATACTGTACCAACAGGACGACTCCTATGAGGTATAACTTGTGCAGAGTTCTCGATTGCATATTTTTAGCCTATTTTCTTTATTTCTGTAAGGGGCAAGTAAGAAATTCACCGAGTTCACCTATAATCGTCATTGCAGTTATTTTACAATAATTCTTTAAGTGTTTTACATCCGAACGCAACCGCTTGGCGTCTACTTCAGTTCACTTTATTCACCGGACTGAAGATTTCGCCTGCTGTTCTATTTCACTCAGTCATGCTCGCTCTTTCTTTCTTTTCCTGACCATCTCTCCCTGTCTCTCTTTCACTATCCCATACTAATTCGCCTTCTTCGTTTTTGTATTTACGGTTGCTACATGGAATATGTAGTTCAAATATTATCAATATTTTTTATCTTTAATATGTAGTTGCTGCATCTTAATTTCTACAATTGTAGTCCAAACAGATAAGAGCCACAACACGAAATCTTACGACAGTTGAGATTTTTCGTGCTCATGCGTTCAACAACGTTTTGTGTATAATGCGGAAGATGGCGCTGTTGTCATCGAAGAGAAGCAAAAACTTTATTTTATGTTATTACAATCCCGATACAGTAATGCAATACAACTAAATTTAAATCGCCCTTCGGTTAAAAAAACTTACTACAAAATGATCAACTTGCAGCGCTAAAGCATAGAAAAGCAAAGCACATTTGGTCGTTCATAAACGTTGTGATTTCAAAAGTGTTCATTAAAACCGAAGAACAATAATAAAAGTTTCAGAGTGTTTTATTCAACCACCATCGCAAGGTCTAGAGAACAAATCTCAGTACGATCTGTTTCTCTTTCTTGAAAAAGAAAACTCTCTGCTTCTTCAACTGTCATCCGGCTTAGCCACCCACACGCCACCCGGATACCGTACGGGGTGGCGCGTATCCAATACCCCTTCTACAACTCTAGCCTCATGACCGAATCCGAACGTTCTACCTTAGCAAATTGTTTTATTCTTGTTACACATTACACATTAGTTTCCTTATTTTATACCAAAGCCCCTCGTTTTCTCTCTCTGCTAATTTGCTATCAAATTTGCGTACTTAGTTTGCAGTCTCACAAGCGTCCACCCAATCGTTGTACACATCGACCGGTTCCGACAGGAAGTTTATCGACGTTTGATACTCCTCCAAACATACGCGACACAATATCTTGGCAGAGTTTTTGGGCTTATCCATCTTCACTTCACAGGACTTTTCGTGGTTGCAGAATGGACAGTTAAATTGCTGATCCAGTGGCTCAATGTTCTTCCGCTTTGGTGGTGGCTTCCTTTTCGATTTTCTACGCCCCATTGTTCGGTAATCTGTGAAAAAAACAAAAAGTACCGTTCGACAAAGGCTGGCTCGTGCGCGCGAGAGGAATGCAGATTCTGGATGATGAATGCTTTTGCATTTTGTGCTTACATTTTTCGTCCGATGTTCCGGCAAACTTTGTTTACACTTTACTTTAGCCCGGGAGAACGCCAAAATGTTGTTGCATTTGTTGTTTGCTTTTCCAACTGTCAGCATGCGCTGACGCTGCGCCTGTCTAGACGCACCGATTGTATACTGCAATTGGTCGATCGGGTGGACAGTTCAATACCACTTTTGTATATTCAAGAAAAATATTTTTTTTATTTTTTTACACAACAGAATTTACTAGTACGAGATTTGGGAAGGAAGTGCATGAGACTTGACATCTGTTTTTAACCGAGCATCAATTAGGTTTCATAATCTTTTCTTTTTAAATTAATATTTTACTCGATGTTTTTTTCTCTCTGTGGCATACGATTGTCAAAGTTGACATTTTATGCAGCAAGGACTTTTCCAGACCAAACTACTTTGCGTAATACAAATTCAAAACAATAACAAAGCAAACGCACCATTTCTCCATGCTGTCCGGAGCGCTTTGTAGACGGTGGTTCGGTTTGATTAGCAAACCTAATTTACGTGTGATAACAATGGCAACCCACGAAAATCCTATTGAGAATGCTATACGTGCGGGACTGACGAAAGAATTAACGCCCGTGCACTTGGACATCGTCAACGAATCGTACATGCACAATGTGCCCAAGGGTTCCGAAACTCATTTTAAAGTTCTAGTAGTTTCGCAACAGTTCGAAGGCCTTCCACTAATCAAGGTAACGATGAATAAAGAAACCATTCAACAGCAGGCCTTAGGTTCATTAATTTTTCTGATTCATATTTCCGAACGTATCATTCTAGCGACATCGTTTGGTGAACGACATAGTGAAAACCCAGCTTGCAGGCGAGTTTGTACACGCGCTATCGATAGTGGCCAAAACACCCCAGCAATGGGACGAAGCGTACAAGCTTGAACCGAGTCCTAATTGTAAGGGCGGATTTGGGAAATAAAGCAGCAAATATGAATATGAAGAAACTAGACCACATCACCACTAGCATTAGGAGGCAATGTTACAAACCCGTCGTTTGTAGCAGCTGAATATTTATTCCAGTTCGTCTCAATTACACGCTGTACGTATCGAGCCGAAGCTTACCATCGTTTTCGGTAAAATACATCATATCCGCCATCGTTTGCTCGCATATCATTTCTTCCACGCGTTCGTGCATCTGAAAAAGATTGTGGCATGTAATTAAAAGCTGTTCTCATCTTTTTACGGCTACAGGCCGATCCGAAATTATCCTTACTGCTTGTGCGTTAAACTTTTTCAACACCTCCGGATGCTTAAAGTTGGGTCCAAAGTTGACGCTGATTGTAACGTTCTTGTGCAACGATATGGCCGGGTAGTACGCTCCCTTGTAAATGTCAGCAAACGCTTCTCCCTGGCAGACGCCGTTCTTGAAAAAATGAATCCTGCTTCCCTCCTGAACTTTCAAGGATTTTAACGTTTCGTTCACCCGATCCTTGTCTTCGTAGTACAGATGGCTTTTGAACTTTACCAGCGGTCGATCCTTGAACGTGTTCGACGCTTGGTTGAACTGGTTCTCGCTTGGCAACGTTATAAGAAAGCCCAGCGTGTCCCCCTCAGTGTATCCCGTGCTGTAGTGCTTGCCGTGCGATTCGTGAAACTTCGTACCCTTACGCGAGCGCCACGAATAGCCAAACTTGTCGTAACCGAGTGGGGCCTGCAGATTCGCATACTCTTGCCCCCAACCTAAACGACACGCCGAACTGTCGGGCATATCCTCCACAGTAGCTTCCCAGTACCAACAACCTTTTGTGACGTCTGGCGTGGATCGAGGAGATAGACAAAAACAAAACCGTTACTAGAAGCTACTGCACGTGAACGATGCTTATCAAAGTGCTACTTACAGTGGGAAGCCCGAGCCATGCAGTACCCTTTCTCACCCGTTATCGACAGCCGATCCTCAGACACCTTCAATTGGGGGGCACGGTCGTGCAACGCAATCAGTACCGCGTTGGGCGAGAGAACACGATACAACCAGCCGGGTATGGGTTTGCCTGCCCAGTCCGCACTTTCATCAAACTCCTGCCGGAATGGGGCATGCGGGTCCGGTTCGGCCAGTATGTACCGGTATCCATCCTTGTTGAACGGATGTTCCAGTGGATATCCGTGGGCCGGTAGCTTCACAAGTGCTCCAACATCCGCACCGAGTCGGCTTTTCTTTCCCAGGGCTCCACTTTGTTCGCTGTTGGGTAGCTTTCGCTTTTGCTGTCGGCTTTTCGAGAAGTTTTGAGTAGCTAAAGAGACCAAAAAACACACACACACACACATATTAATCGCCGTGTCAAACAGAGTGCCTATCGCACGAACAAACAATCAATTAGCATACTTTCTTCCATCCTAGTAGCCACATAAACAAAAGCAATTGCTTGGATGCACTTGGGTGCTTTAAGGCAATGTTAAGCTACACTTTTCGGTTGAGGCACGATAGTGAATGTTAAAACAATTAACTATACAAACATCGTTACATGTCCTAAATTTGGAGCTTAAATTATGCGTCTATCTTTCAGCCCGCTTATCTTCAACGTGGTTTTTACGCTGCAGGCTAAAATGCGCAAATGACATTAGTTTGTTGTTCTAGCATCTCGCTCTCATCTAATGCGCGCACTCTCTATCTCACTTCATCCACAGCGATTGTTGTACGGGATTGTGATGCCATTTAAATCTAACCTCCGGAGACACGGCGTGTAAACAACAATCCAAAAAGCGTTTGGATCATGAACCACAAACATGAAATACAAATTCAAACATTCGTTCTGTGGCAGTTTTCGTTCGATCTCGATTCGTTCATTCACTTACCAAGCGTAGTGGCTTCATCGTACGTCGGTTTGATCTGCGTCAGGTCCGTATTGGCTAAACCATACATCTGCCCCTGCTCGTTGCTTTCCTCGTACGAAAACAGTGTGTTGATGTCCTTGATGAGGGATCTTTGCACTGTAGCGTACCACGATTGGGTCGATCTTCGTGCCATGGTTGTCATCGCTTCCCAGTAATGATCCATGTACGGTATAATGTCCTTATCTTTGCTAAACATGAGCCGCGCTTTACCTTCCTTGCTAGCGGTTTGCTGCAAATTGGCCAGCGCCGTAATACACATCTGCGGTATCGAAGCTTGCACCTTACGGAAGCTTTCCAACCCCGTCATGGAGCAGTTTTTGCACACAAACACATAGTTCATCATGAATGGGACCAACCGGCCTAGCTGAAATCCGATGCAGGATTCGTGAAACCATCGACTGCAAGTCGCACACAACAGTTCCACGATGTTGAGATTTCTTTCCTTTCCGCTGTAAGAGAAACGCGTGGATTTGTTAATGAATCTGCCAAATTGCAAACTTGTTCTACTGCACCATAGCATGCTTACCAGTAACAATTGTACTTGTCTTCCCCTCCGAGAGGAGACCTTTTCAGATCGTTTTTCATCTCGCTCGTGTCCATTGTTGCTCTATTTTTACACTGCTCAAACCTTTTCTTCGGATTATGCAATGAATTCAAGTGCCTAAAGGTATGAGGATTCGTTGTCTAGCACATTTGTTCAACTTTTTCATATATTTCATTCATGAAATGGGAGATTTCAAACAATCTCGTATGTGTTCCATGAAATACGGCTTGGCGTTCGCTTCACGCGTCCTATCGCGATTACCCAAATGACAAAAACGCTACCAACGTCAGCCTAAAGTCAAACCGCGCCAGTTTTTTTTTCCACTACACGTGCGCCAGCTAGCGGAAACAAACGGAACGACGATAAAGGATGAGGCTCGTAATGTACACTTTTTCTGGTAAGCGATTCTGTTGAATTTAGGAGATATAAAACGAACTTTCTTTACGTTTCAAAACCCCAGATAATATCAAAACCCCCTACATCGTGTATGGTGGAAATAACTACTTTTTTCTCCTTCCCCGACGTTACTTGGGACCAAGGTTTAAATTTGACAGCCACCTTCGATTGGTAAACAAAACTATTATCATCTGTATCGCTCTACATTTTTCGTCCATCACTCCGCAGAACATTATCGTAACAAATCCCATTTGCCGGTCATTCTGTGATAACATTTGTATTAAAAAAAACAATGCTGACGTAGTTACATCGGATTCAGCTTCGAAACGCGCTTAAATACAACAATATGACTGCCATTCTCGGTGCCGGCATCAGTGGACTAGCGGCGGGTCATTACTTGCTCAGGAAAACACCCAACCTACCATTCACTATATACGAGGCAACGGAGCGTATCGGTGGCTGGATACGGTCCGAGCGTAGCGGCGGGTCATTACTTACTCAGGAAACCACCCACCCTACCATTCACTATATACGAGGCAACGGAGCGTATCGGTGGCTGGATACGGTCCGAGCGCTTCCTGGATCATGGGTTCGTGTTTGAGGCTGGGCCACGAACAATTCGTCCCAAAGGACCGGCAGCAAACAACACGCTCCAGCTAATAGAAGATCTCGGTTTGACCGAAGAGGTATATTCAATCAGCTCGAATCATACAGCCGCCCGGAATCGCATGATTTACGCCAAAGGAAAGCTGAATCTACTGCCCAACTCACTGGGTGGCCTGTTAAAAACGGTACCACCATTCACGACGCCCCTATACTTTGCAGCATTTCGCGACCTTTTCGCAGGACGGTCGAAAACCGTGCTGAACGATGAATCCATGTACTCGTTCGTGGAACGAAGGTTTGGCAAGGAGATTGCCGACTATGCCGTCAGCTCAATGCTGTGTGGTATTTGTGCGGGCAATGCGAAAGAGATCAGTGTCAAATTTCTGATGAAGGAACTATTCGAGCATGAGCAACGGCACGGTGGTGTCATAGTAGGATTGCTAAAAGAGGCACTACAAAATCGCAAGAACAAACAACCCCAAAGCATCTCAAAAAATCCTACCTCTCAGACAGCCGGGTTAGTGGAACGTGCAAAGGCCGAAAACTGGAGCATTTATTCGATACGTTGCGGTGCGAAGCGTGATGTAGCATATGCGTTCACCGGCAAACGTGCATTTTCCACTTCCGCTCGTGCCGGAACACGTGCTACGCTCCGCGCG
>KZ064113.1:0-10107 GCA_002091835.1 Anopheles maculatus | reverse complement strand
GTGTGTGTGTGTGTGTGTGTGTGTGTATTTCTTTCGTTTCCTGTGTTCCGCTACACGATGCGCTCTCCTTGTTGGAAAGAAAAACAAAACAGGTCCTCGCTTGTGGTTGTTTGTCAGACGCGTTTCGGTGTTATTTTCGTCCCGCGCTCGATTGATGGACGATGTTTTGTTGATTGGGTAGACGGTGCTGCTGGCAAGATGCTGCCTGCCCTGGGATCCCGTTCGGTACACCGACCCACCACCACCGATATTGCTCGTCGACTGCGTGTGCGATTATTTGCTGCCGCTACTGCTGCTAATGATGAATGATAGGTGTGTTGCTGTTGTTGTGCAGGGCACAAATGTTGAATGTTGATCCTAATTAGCATGAAAGCACGGTCGCATCGTGCAGTATCCCAACGGAGGTACGCACATACACACAGACTTGCTCGTCGACTGCGTGTGCGATTATTTGCTGCCGCTACTGCTGCTAATGATGAATGATAGGTGTGTTGCTGTTGTTGTGCAGGGCACAAATGTTGAATGTTGATCCTAATTAGCATGAAAGCACGGTCGCATCGTGCAGTATCCCAACGGAGGTACGCACATACACACAGACACGGGCGCGCGCGTACAGACCGACGCACTTTCCGTCTCGCACAACCCGGCGCACCTATGGCACAAAACCAACCACACCACGGCGTCACGACAATCGCATCAGAAGCAAGGGTAGCCAATCTGTGCTGCACTACGGTATGGAAGATGCTTCCGATCTTCTGCTAGACGCACGTAACTAATGTTTTTCTAACGAACCGAGTGCCTGACTCCACTCGTTGCCCGTTTCTTGTTTAGCAATTGCTTACACGGAACCTTACAACAGTTGCGTTTCGGTCGCGTTAATTTTGTGAAGCTGTCAATTCAGGAGACGGATTTACAGCCTCGATCTCAATACTCGTACGGAAAAGTTTCAGTCATTTGATCGATCGAAAAATTATGTGGCTTCATTAAAACAATACGATGTACGAAATAGCGTAATTTGATAAATTCGCTATACTATTTATTTTTGAAAGTTTTTCGATAGTTCAAAACCAAATGTTGTGAAAAATAGTGAAGGAAACAAGAAGGGCGTTCCATAATTGAGCTCTCTTTCTCCTTTGGTTTAGTTCGGATCTTCTTTTCCACCCCCTTTCGAGGCGAAATGGTGCAAAAATGATTTAATGTTTTTGAAATACATTATTATGCAAACAAATAAAGAAACAATCCATGTTAGCTTCAGCTTGAGCAAAATAGTGTCAAAGGAATATAAAATAAATAAATGGAAGTAAAACAAAATAAAACCGAACTTCTCACATAACCTGTGAAATATTTCACCAGGTGTTCTAAAATGTAGCCACACTGGAAGACTGAATAAGGCAATTTAATATGGCCGTTTTCATCGAACTTTATCTGATCGTTGTATTAGGGATGAGAACGATACCTGTTCATTAGATCAGTGATCCGAAACCGCAATGAGACAGCCGGATTAATAATAAAGAGATCACTATGGACCACGTAGAGCTCATCATCTTAACGGCTCTTCCATTGTCTTTCCACACATGCAGGACTAAACATCCTTTTGAGTTTCCTTCTCTAGAACGTAGCTTAGAGGACGTCGTTAGTTTTAGACAAAGTGGCATATGTAGGTAATAAACTTGTAAATGCTATGCGGTATCAATTAGTCTAGTAAGCCAGAAATGGCAGGCATGACCTTAAGAGGTCGGTAGGCCAAGAAAGAAGAAGATAGTTGGATAGTCAGTCCTCACTAGGGGGGAACGGCCCAGATGAGACTTGAACCCCGGTCCTGCCATGTGAAGACCGGCGCCGCTGTCGCATCTACCACCGGGCAGTTCCATCCGTCTGTAATATGCCGGATTTGACAGCCACGTTGCTCGATGTTAATTTTTGACCCAAGATAGATGGAGGAAAAGCAACTTCAATAATGCGGTCACCCATTTGTACATCATTAATGCATGAATTTGCTATTAATTCGCGGCATCAGAATTTTAGTTTTCGCCTCGATAAGCATTTCGACCCGAAACGTTGGGTCGTTTGGTAAGCTTCTGCTACAAAGAAGAGCCTTACACCATTTATTTCTATGTCATCAGCGTATGCCTGTGGATTAACTTGTAACAGTTTTCATCTTAGAGTATCGGGTGACTCTCTCCATCGCCAGGTTTAATAGAAGCCAGGCTAGCCCATCCCTTTAGTGCAAACTCTTGATGGAAGCAAAGGGCTGTTAGAATTTCAATCCACCTTCACCTTATATATAATGCTGGTCATTGTCATTCTAACAAATCTGGTATGCATGGTGGGGATTCCGAATGAGCTCATTACTGTACCATTGAAGATTTTCAGAACACAAGGTATGGCGAGTCCGGTGATCGCCCAGACAGGTACAGTGATAGTATTGAGGATTTTTCCTATCTTTTTTATAGAATCCCACCCGGATCTGTCTCTTTCCGACGCTGAAATGGTTATCGAGCTAAACGAAAGTTTAGTAAAAAAGTCAGAAATTATCTCAAGGTTGTGGGAAACAAAAAATTAAGGAACATGAGGTAAATTTCATAAAGTCTTAAACTAACACATAACACATCTGACTTGAAATGCAAATGAAACCAAGTTCATTCTACAATTGAAATTCATAGAGCCAATACTAAATTTTCCTTCACCAATGAAACGTTTTCTTTCAAAAGCACCAAATATAAACTCTCGGTTGGTTTACCATACGCATGAGTTTTCGTAATAGAATGTTTATTTTTCTGTCATATACAATACTTATTGCCCGTGACATTACCGTGTACACTCGTCGAGGCAAATAACAAATTAAATGCGTTTTATTTTACTTTCATTTCATAAATAATCACGTCTCACAGTAAATCCCTGAAGAAAAAAAACCTCTGACATAGCTATGCTTTTGCTCCTTCTGGCCACGGCAGACGGTGCGCGTGTTGCTTAAAAAAAGGATAATTGGGAAGGGGCAAGGGTTCGCTTGGATGCCAATCGGGAGTCAAAGATATACATATAATAATTATAAAACAAATTCTTCAGGCGAACGAGATTCGTCTAAGGGTTACTACTTCTTAGTGCATCGATTTGTTTTCGTTTGGAATTTGATAGAATTCGTCTAGATCTGTCTCACAGGGTAAAGATGAAAAAAATCAGTCTTAGCTCTTATTTAATTTATAGTTGTATGTCTGTATACGTACATGTACTTGCATACGTGCAGATAAGTGGATATTTAAGCGCTTACATACACGGGCATTCGCACACACACACATACACAAACATATATTCACAAATTTGAATCCGAAATATAACGTCACGTCTCCTGTGAACATGTTAGACGAAATGCCCAGAAACCTCCTGTTATACTTTACGCGCGGTAAAAAGAATATTTCCTCTTACGAAGTTGCCTACCATTGATTGCGGTCACAAAAGTACTCAAGAGATGGAGTACCATACTCGTTCGTTCATGTAGTGGTAATTATGCGTGTAATAGATGCACGCATTAATACCATGCCTGGAATACTAATTCACAAAAGCGAATTACCTGCCTACCTGCCCTAGCCACACACAAACTGCTGATATTTTTCATTAAATCACCTCTCTTTGCAAAACAAATAGAAATGTACCTAACACAGGATAAGGTGCCTTCAAGTTTGCCAAGCGAAATCAGATCTGATGAAGAGTATGGGGTTCGGCGAAAAAAGCTAGCTCGTAAGCAGCTTACCAGTGTGCAGCTTCACTAAGTTTTATAGTAATAAATATGTGTGTGTATGTGTGTGTCTCTCTCTTATTCTTTTTCTTATACGGTGCGTTGACAAATATCGCGTATATCTCATAGAGGCGTACTGTCGAGCGTCTAGCGCTGCTCGATGAAGGCATTGAACTATGTACATTGTCTCGTGACGCACGCCTCGAACATATTAGGACATCTCGGACATCCTCGGGGTATAGATGGTCCCTATTTCGAACCTACTGGTACTACGACTACTACTATTGCTACTTCTGCTACTGGGTTACTGAACCGCCACTGACGCGCGCTGTGTGAAGGCAAGCGGGTAAGTGTCGGGCGGTACGGCTACACACGCCGGATACATCTTAATCTGGCTGATGTCATTTGAGTGGACGTCGTACTTCTGCAGAATATTTGCGATAATGATGAAGCTGAAGCCACGCACCAAATTCTGTCCGATGCAGGTCCGCTTGCCAATGCTGAACGGCAGAAAGTGAGGGATGTTCTTGCGCACCCGCTCGATCTGTAGGGTGCGCTCGTTCTCACTGCTGACACCGTTCGTCTTGATTATGTTAGTGAGATCCTGCTTACCGGTTGGGGAGTCGCGCAGGTCTGTCCGTATCTGGGCTAAAGTCGCCGTCTCGATGAACCGGCTTGGGTTGAAGCGCTTCGGCTCGGTCCAGTACCGTTCACTCGTGTTCAGCTCGTAGTTGTTGATGAATACGACCGTACCCTTGGTGACACCGTATCCGGCTATGCACGTATCCTCCGTGGCGACATGTGGTACGATCGGTGAGGACGAGTATCGCAACACCTCGAAGATGGTGGCCACTGTGTACGGCATGCTCTCGGTATCGTACAGTGTGACGTTGCGCTTGCCTCGCTCAGTAATACGATCGATCTCGCGCTGGATACGTTGGCCAACCTCTGGATGCTTTGCAATGTAGCCAAGCGCCAGCATAACCAGATTGCCGATGGCCGAATGCCCGCCCAGAAAATCTTCTAGCATATACATGATGGTGTCGCGCGTCACCGATGGATCGAGACGCAGGCTCTTCAGCAGTGCATCGGCAAAGTCACGCTCTGTATCGTCGTCCCCGAGAGTCTGCTCACGCTCGTTCACAATCCGCTCAAGAATAAAGTCCCGGATCTCGGCCGACCAGCGTGTCAGCTTGCTCATGTGCTTGTGATAGAACGGCGCCAACCATGGCAGAAAGTCAACCGCATATCCCTGATTAATTTCCCAAAAGATTTCGTCGAAGTTACGCACGATTGCCATAAAGCCCTGATCGTTATAGTCGAACCGGACCGAGCACATGTACTCGCTGAACATGTTTGCGCACGCCTGCATAATCAGCGGCTTCACCTTGAAGTCTTTACCGGGGCACACCACCTCGTCTAGCTGATCCATGAATCGGTGCATCTCCATCACACCTACGTCACTCATCTTCTGATAGTAGCTTGAGGCATCGCTCGGCGAACAGTGCTTCCGGGCGAGGTTGCGACGCTTCTGCTGCAGGGTAGACCAGTCACAGAGGGCAAGTGCTGTAATAAGAGATAAAAGACAGAACATTGAAGATCATTTTAGTACAGAAAATAGGACGTCGAAGCTGTACTAGCTATGCTCAACAGAAATTATAATCCCACACAGATTTTCCTTCCTGTACCATCTATTCATGTGCTCCAACAAGAAGAGATTCGCCGAAGATCATGCGTTTTGTATTTTTCCACAACATTTGCTTCCTTATGTAACTTTTGTTGAAGGTCTCGCTAATGTCTCCGTTTGCTATCGGTACGCTACCTCCGTCCGTATCAAAATAGTCATAAAAAT
This sequence comes from Anopheles maculatus, assembly GCA_002091835.1. NCBI lineage: Eukaryota > Metazoa > Arthropoda > Insecta > Diptera > Culicidae > Anopheles > Anopheles maculatus. The sequence continues at coordinate 4,522 of KZ064113.1, read as the reverse complement.
CAGCCCCGTACGAGCGTGCTTGATTTTGAAATCGCACCAACCCGATCAAGTTCACATCCTTGGCCTTCGTATACGATCGTGTTATCTTTCAGATCGTGCAGGCGGCAGGGTGTCAGCGTGCAGAGGAAAAACGAGGGCAACAAAATATACCCGTCTGCAAATATTTAGTCCTTGAGCACCCAGCAAACCGTGTAAATGCTTGGGTAGCGAATAAAATATCAAAATATATCGTTTTGACCGCCAACCGCGTCACTCTTGCCTGGGCAAAGCACGTACTGGATCATACTCCACGATTGGTGTAACGATTACTAGCTTGCGATCCGTTTCGCCGAGCTCCCCGCTCGCAGAACACAGTCGTACCAGGTCTCCCACTATGTGAATGAATCGTAAAGTTACGTCACATATCGCATTACGGGTACCCCCGTCAGAGACGGGGTAGACCGATCTCTTCCGGTTTGGGTAACGTTTACAACACTCGCAGACACAAGACCTTGTGAGAGGTCAACAGTTGGGGTGGCCCGTCCTACACTAGAAGCTGGTCTCGTGTGTGTCGCCTGACGCTCACGTGCCAAATGCAAATAGCTCACCAACTCGACTGGACTCCTGATCATTTGGGGACATATACCGGACAGCTAGATCCGGCAAAAACACACACAAAAAAACACCCTGATTTTGGAGGTCTGCTGAGGGCACGACCTGTCGATGTGCGATGGAATGGCGATGGAACCGGTCGATCTAACCGGCTTCGGTAACCTTCCAGAAATGTGAGTCACGATGTCATTGTAGCGTCTAGTAGAAAGGAGCGTGTAACAGCTTAGCGGTGTTCCAACGTAATGGACGTGTCAAAACACAACCCCAAAAACACACAGACATGGATGCCATTCATAAGATGTATTGCATTACTACATTTCTCACTGAATGTTCCTTCTGTTCCGGATGTTTGGGTTTCTACTCGTACTGTTACATATGCCGCTGCATTTAACCAGCTGTTAAGAAGTCACCATTCTACCTAACGTCTATCCAAAGTAGAGAAGAGGAAAAACTTTACGATCTGATATGTGCACACAAACCGGAAGTAGTAGAACGAGTTATGTTGTTGAGATGAAAACGAAATTGAGTGTAGCTCATCTGCTCGATCTATTCTCTGAAGGTTAGTTAAAGTTCCCGCTAGTCCTACGTCCTATTCACTCTACCCATCAGATCCAGAGGCTTGTGTGTGTGTTTTTATGTGTATCAGTATCCCCCTTTATACGAGCCTCCCGGAAGTCCTGCTCCGTTACGATGTTGCTCGTGTTCTTCTATACCCTGAGCCGCGCTACCAATGTAGAAGGTAAGCGTTTACTTCCGGCACGATGCTTTCCAGCGTGATTGCGTGCCTATCCTATATGAGGCGCGAATCTTCAAACTGCAGGTATCGAACATTGGGCCAACAACTGGTTCGCTGCGCTTTTGCGCCTGCATTAATATTAATTAAACCTAAGTCGAAGCGGAAGTCGGGACGGGTGGGATTACTGTTGCTGCTGACTGCGGGGCTGTAAATGTTGATGCGATCTAGGCTCGCTTAACTGTTCTACCTTTGCTCAACTGCGAGATCATGCGTATCTATGTGTATGTGTGTGTGGATAGGCTCGTGAGTAAGCATGCGGATCGGGCGAAAGGGAAAGGGAACAAATTAAACACACCCGGCCGATCAATTGCAGTTGAATTATTCATGATTGGAACATCGAGGGCGGCTTATAGCTTTTCTTCGACGGGTGCTCGCTAGCAGCTAGCAGACAAATCTTATCTGCTTGGTAAAAGAGAATTATGTATAAGCGCGTATTTGTTTCGGGTACTTCACACCCGGCTGGAAAATCTCGCCCTCGGTCTCGTGCATTACGCCGGTGCGGGGTTTTCAGCAGCCAGCAATTGATCGCCGCTACTTAAGTAGGTGTGAACAACGGTCGGCCAACATCAGGAACACCGTACCGCCGAGGCCGCACACTTACACCGCAACAATCAGATCACCTGTTCGTCCTGCGTTCGATGGTGTAAGACGATTATCGTACCGTCCGCTCCTTTTGATTCCTCCACACGCATCCTTCTCTGTCACGCACACGATCATTCTGTCTTCCTTTCCCTCGGGTTAATAGGCCGCACCGCGCCAACCTGTTTCGAGCTTTTCGTTCATCTTTGCCTTTTCCACCCATCTATTCCGGTATCGTTTAAGTTTGTGTTTTATATTCCTGTCTGTGTTTGTTATCTTATTCTTTGCGCTTTGCTTCTTTCTAAATAATACCTCGCCGCTCTATATGATTGTTCACGCACCGGAGGAGCAATCAAGAATGATCCCCTGTTCTGTCAAAGCCATAACCGAAGAGCGAACACACAAACGCCACACATGAGAGCGGATCGGACAGATGGCTACAATTAACAAGAGAAGCATAGCAGCAACGGTTGATACTAACCGTGTTGAACTGCCAACTAAGTATACGGGTCAAATGTCAAATCAAACACGATTAACTGGACGCGCTTGAATAGTTGATTGTTACGATTTCTCCAAGATGATAACATCGTTCATTTCGCACTACACCGTAGACGACGCAGCCACTTTGTTGACGACCGTTCGTCTATCGTCAGGCGCCTCATCTGCTTGGTGACACATTGCCATTCGTGATGAGAGATCGCCAGAAACCTATCTAATCGCCAGGCAAGCGCTTGCTTGGTCGCAACAAAGCAAATACATCCGGTTTAAGTCGGTTTGACAGATTTGTTTTAGGGAGTTGGATCACGTTGGCTGTCTGGATACAATTACGGAATGCCAGGTAAACTTAGCGCCAGGTAAACCACGCTGCCACGGAAACTCTCGCTGCATTTGCGTTGGATGTCGTCACATTTGCGTTAGTATGTGTGAGTTTTTATTTCCTCGTGATCGAACGCGTTGGACATTGGAAAAACAGACAAAACGCCTAGCATGGTGTAGGGTAAGCTTGCAGCGCTGAGGTCAGGTTGCAGTGGTGCAGTATGCTGATGTCAAGCTTTTTTTTGCACATCCCCTTGAAAGACTTAGCTGGTTTAGGCCGTAAAATGTGCCACTATTTATGGTCAATGGACTTGTTTGACGTTGTTGTACGGTACTGTTGCTTGGTTCACTGGTCCCAAGCCCTGGTAAGGCTTTTCATTCAGCCATAATGTGTCAGAATTTCTTAATGGCCCTCTACACTGTTTCTCGATGCGATGATGCAACATTTAACTTCCGTTCGATCTATGGGGTAACACCAATCACCCAACGGAAAGCGGTTTTCTCGCCACGTGTATAAAAAAACAGCCACAATAACTTGTCCAAGCTTGCAGGTGGCAACGAATGCAGTGTGCTAGTTGCCGCTTTCCCACCGAATCCATTCTAGTGTCCCAGAATTGTTCTGGCTACGTAAGCGATGACAGACGACTCGCAGCAAAAAAAAATACAACAACTTAAGACTATGAATTCTTGGCTCTGGCAAAAGGTAAAAAGAGTAAACCATAGCCCCTTTATCCTCGTCTTCAGCATGTTTGCGAAATGTTTGGAAAACCAGTGGGAAAGTGCTGATAGACGTAATACAACCTTCGACGATGTCGATTTTTGGACTATTTTACAGACGAATGTCCATAATGCATCCATGTAAGGGCCAACATTTTCCGACAGGATATGAACCGTCACAGTGCGGCAAAACGTCAAGATGAGATTTACAACAGAAAGAGCCTAGCTTAGAGTTGACCCAGAGCAAACTTCCTGTCCCGTCCTATATCAGCTAAAATTATTGAGCTTGACAAAAGGTCACTGGTGATCCGTGTTTGAGGGACTGCTAGACATCTTTCTGCTGCCTTTCCCTTTTAGATGGCTCACATCTCCCCATAATCCATTCTCTGGGTCAACTCTTCACGTGTCAATTCTGGAAGTAAACTAACATTTACTCTTTCTGCCCACTTCTTTCCACACTTTCTCTCTACCACGTTCCGCCACACCTCTAGGGGTGTTGATCATTCTGCAAAAAAAAAAAACAACAACGAAGAAGTGCACATACACGCAAATGCTAGCCATTCCCTTTTCGTCCGAAAGTGCCTTTCCACTTCCTTCTGGTTGCTCTTTGGTCAGCAGTTCCTTTTCATCCTACCCTGGTATCCCTGGTTATACCCCTCCACATCCTTCTGCTACCACTACCGCCTGAACTCCTCCTTCCCCAGATCGCCTCTCCCCCGCTACTTCAACTTTCCCCTTGTTGTTTGCGTTGATTGTTTCCTATTTCCTCTCGCCAATCTATTCTAGTGTCCCAGAATTGTTCTGGCTACGTAAGCGATGACAGACGACTCGCAGCAAAAAAAAAAAACAAGAACTTAAGACTATGAATTCTTGGCTCTGGCAAAAGGTAAAAAGAGTCAACCATAGCCCCTTTATCCTCGTCTTCAGCATGTTTGCGAAATGTTTGGCAAACCAGTGGGGAAGTGCTGATAGACGTAATACAACCTTCGACGATGTCGATTTTTGGACTATTTTACAGACGAA
>KZ064112.1:0-15888 GCA_002091835.1 Anopheles maculatus | reverse complement strand
CACAAGGCTGAGCGTGCAATGAAAAGGGAAAGTCCGCGCCCAAATGTATGCAATCCTACGAAATATTGCTCTCCGCTGCTAGTAGGAAGATCCTGTTTTTTTGTTGTTTTGGGCGTGTGTGCGTACACGAGAGAAAGTAAGCATGAGCGAGAGTGTGAAAAGGGCGAGCGCGCACGAGAGAAAAGGGAATGATAAAGCATTATTTGGAGAGTGGTACGGTTGAATGGTGATGTTAAAATCATATCGCACACTGTTAATTACACCACGCCATGGTGGTAGTGTTCGCGGGGTGGAAGGGGGTGCTCTATACCATTCGCTGAATGAATAGACTGAATGAGGAAAATAGTAAAAATGTTTTACGGGTTACACACACACACACAGACCGAAATTTAATGAATCGGAAGCGAATAAAGCGAATTGCAATTTTGCGCTGTGTGACTGGAACGTGGCAGTTCGGCAATCGGCCTGTCAGTTATTAAAGATGGTTGTTGATGGCTTCAAGGTGTTCATGCAAGGAATCAAGGCATGTAAGTGTCAAACGTCCTTAGCAACCATTACATAACACGTACGCACACGCACACAGAGATGCCAGATATCTGGACTCCGGGTTGAGTTTTGATTAGGCCGAAGATAATTGCCCCGTTATGCCCTTGGTGCAGTGGAAGGAAACGCCCATGGTGATTTTCTTTCGCCGCTCGCACAGAATATGATAAATTATGCAATTCGTATGTCGCTGTCTCGCTGTGTGTGTGTGTACTACTTCCAGTGGATGTCTCCCCTGTATGTGTAGGTGGGCAAAGATTTATGTATCCAACCATCCCACATTGAAAACCGATCAGATTATTGCTCGGACATGGTACACTTGGCAAGCGCGAGTGCGTCGACACTTGAGAATGAAAAGAAATCTCCCCCCCCCTCCCCCCCCCCCCGAGCGCACTCACACACGGGCGCGCAAGGATATCCGGAGGTTTTCCCATTCGCACACGGTGGGCAGCAATTTCGGGACATTCTACTCGAACATTCTATGGGGGTGGGCACACACATACACACACACACACCTACACGCGCGTACACAAACACAAAATGGGAATGCGCGTTGCCTGAAGCCTGTTTAAAGTGCCGCGCCTGGCTCTTTACGGTATATCGCTTCAACACACGCACACTCGATGGATGTTTGTGTCGCGTGTCTGTCACGTAGTCACCCAGGGAGTGTGAGTTTGTGTGGTTTCGCTAGGCAGGAGTGTGGAGCGAAGGGTTATGGCCGGTGTTCTCATTCACACCGTGCAAGTGGCCGCTTGTCAGCAGTAGCTGCGCTCTTCTGCACGTCTAGACGCGAACGAGGACCGCTGTGTGCAACCCTATTGCTTGACCTATTTCCCATTGCCAGGGGACTCTGCTAGCTGCCGAGTAGAGTCGCTAAAAACCTCCTGCCAGGACTTACTGCTTCTTTTGTTTTTTTTTTTGCTGAGCGGTAGCTCTCCTACTATCAAGATGTGTTACCTCGCGGGAGTTTCTGAGGGACCCTTCGGCTCTAGCTATATAGCGCTTTGGGAAGTGTTTAATCTGATCGGTTCGAACCCCTGTTATTGAACTTCAAGAGTGGGAGATGTTTAATTAGAACTCTGCCCACATTCTTGCATGCATAAACATGGTGGAATTGGGTAGATGTAGTGTTAAACACCACGCAATACTAGCATAAATTGAGCTTTATGAGGTTAGAGTGTTTCGGAGGCTCTCCCTGTAAGCTCCCTCGTACTGGATTGAGGTTATGGGCGGTAGAGTACAGTTTAAAATGTTGCCGAACGCTACCATCGTCTACCATTTTGTTTGCCGTACACAACTGCGAACGTCAGAATCAAACTGCACCTGTTTCGGCGCAAAGTAACGTGCCCCGGGCCTGATGTGCTATGCCTTGAACGTCCGGTACGCCCCGTTTGGTTGTAGAGCCGTTTTGCAAAGACACACCGGACGGCACTGGGCAGAAACGGCACACGTGCCTGTATCACGGTTAGGGTTTTTGCGGTTCCCTTGCTAGCGGGTAGCCTGTGTGTGCGCGTGCCCACGGTGCTGCTATACTTCTGCCGCGGAGCTTACCCTAGTATTAGTGCGTGTGCGGATGTGTTCGCCACCCTTCAACCGAACCGGAGTGAAAATTCCCTCAAAGATTGGAAAACTCGCCCCTTCCCGTCTTTGCCCCCCCGCCCCTCGAAATATGTCGAACATCTAGGTCCTGTTCACTTTAATAAACCCTCGTGATATTGGCTGACTATCCTGGCAAGGGTGTTTCAATCTTGCTGCTAACTAGAGCCACTACCGAAACCGGATATACAGGTTCACACCAACACCAGCAAGGGAAAACGGAAGAAGCGGAGGTCGCTGACACTTACCAAAAATTTGCCTTCTCACAAGTATGCGCGTGTGGGCACGAACCGGAGGACCTTAGAAGCCGCTGCTAGCTTACCACTCAGCTCAGATGGGGCTGGCGGCGTATAGACTACACTGCAACAGCAAAACAGTAGCACGACCAATCGGGCAAACAGTTTGTCACCGTACGTAGCACGCGATATATCCGTTTGCCGCGACGCGATTTTGAAAGTGCATCCAAAAAATGTTGGCTTTTCGCTGGTAGATTCTCTTGTTTTGCTATTAAATTTTCACCGGAATGCGGTTGTGTTTTTGGTGTATATATCCTATGTATGTATATATATATATATTACTTGGTTGCCTTATCACCTAAAGCCGTACACCGTTTGCCTTCGGAAGGCTCACACACCACACGCTGGCCTGCGCCGTGAAGAGGATAAAATCAGACTGTTGGATCGTCACGCACTCACCCCGTGGAAGGGGTTTTTTGCTCTCTCCCAGCGATTCTACTACAGGCCCGGGGTCCAACCGTTTACCTCACACACACACACACACACACACGTGCATGCGCCTGGCGCTCTCTCACCACATCCGAAGAGAGCGGTTGTGCGCTCTCCCGTGCGTTTTAGTTTGCCCTTTGCCCAGTTCCTTGCGGGCCTTGTTTACTGCGCCTAGGACAGTGGTGGCGATGTGTGAGTGTGCTGCTTTGTAGCCGGTTTTTTGGGGCCCGTGCAGCAACTCTGGTTCACGTTTCACGCGCCTGTGACTGCAACTATCGTGCAGGGCAGTCCCCAAATTGTGTGACGGCCGGCCGAGTTGCCGAGACAAGGATGGTCTTGCGCTCGCTAGCTGTCTTGCTCGGTTGGAAAGGATTTTGCGCCCGTCGTTCTTGACGTTCCGTATACACTAATGGGGGGCCACACCGAGATGCTGAAGATGCGTGGGCTATCGAGGGTATATTATTTGGATCGATTACCAGCCAAGATGGAGGAAAGTTTCGCCGCAGTACCTACAACAGTGGATCCTCCAGATCGACTTCATCACTACTAAAAGCGGGATAGCTAATCAAGACAATACAGACATTCGTATACTTACAGTTGCAAATAGGTGGTGTGGCGTCTGACGACGGGGGTTAGTTTGTTGGGAAGTTGCAAATGCCACCGCAACCTGTATCAGGATCGCCGGGATCGGTCCGCGCCTCGGGAGCACCTCGCACAAGCACCGGCCCTTTTTGTGTACCTCACTGACGAAAAAAAAACCTCCCACCAGGCACGCACACACACACGCGTGTGCACACACAAACACACACACACACGTATGTAGCAACTCGGTACGCTGGACACAATAGATCCCGTGAGAAAGGAAAAAAAAAAACGACCCGATAACGAAAATGCACCAAACAAACAGGAGAAACTGGAGCTCCAGAACTCTGGAAGGATCAGCTTCAGGTGGAAGAGAATGGAAAATGGCGTAGGAAGCAAAGGAACCACGGAGATCCGTGGGGGGTTGGGGAGTTTTTGGGTTTCCGTACCTTCGATTTTTGCTATTGAATTTTGCGTTTCAACTTTGTTCTTTAGGCCCTGATCAGTCGGTTTCGGTTGATAGGAAGATTTGCTGTATCGATTTATATATATATGGCGTGTGTGTATATATATATATATAGATGTATACGTATATCAATCAAAGATTTGCACAAAATCAAAACGCAAAATCAAGATGATGATACGAACGGACGAAAAATTAACTTGTCTAGCACGGGAAAAATATACACTGGATTGAAGTTGATGCGAACAGTGACTCGTATGCCGAGCGAACTGGCCACGGCAGGAGCTAGCCAGCGTTCATGGCTAGTACCAATACCAAGACAAACGGAGCGAGCGAGCGAGAGAACGAGTGTGTGCTCCAACAGGAAGAAAGTACAAGTCATATCCGGTTCCTTTTGCGCAGCACCAACACCTACGATATGGTTGGGCCTGGTATTTGCATTCTATTGACACTACCCCAAGCTTAGTATATCGAACGTAAAGCGAAGTATTGAACCCGTCCAGTCAAGCTAGTGATGGCTAACGTTAGTTGCATCCAACGTTAGATCTCCGGCTCGGTCTCTCGCTTTCGTCCGAGAATCCCGGTTGGAGCTGTTCTTTCGTGTGCTTTTTTTTTGGTGTGTGTCACACGTACACTTCACACACGCGTGATGCCTCTGTTCTTACCCGCAAGCAATACACTTGTCACAAACACTAGCGTACAACGCTCGGCAACGCTCGAAAAGGATTCTTTCGCTCGCTCTCTCTCTGTCGAATTGACGCATGCGTGTTGCTCGCTGTAAGCAAATAGCTTGACCGGCACCTACTGGACGGGGGTGTCTTCTCCCTGTTTTCCCGTTTCCCGACCGCCCTCCGAACCCCGGGATTCGGCAAATGAGTGGGCAATCATCTCGAAACCGCAGGATTGATGCCGTTTGCCCTTCCTTGTTCCATTTCGTTCTGCTCTTGTGTGTGTGTGTTTTTTTTTTTACCCAGCTGCACCCAGCGCCCGGTAGGTATGCAACCGGATCGCATAACCGCTGGGCTAGCCGTGTCACACACAAAAAAAAAATCCTGGTGGCCAACCCTTTTTTGGGTGTGTCGCCTTTCGGGGGAACACCGGGAAAAACGAGAGAGAGAGAGAGGGAGATAGAACGAGAAAGTAAACGTCCGCGTAGAGACCGGTTTTCCCAACAAACCCTGCGGGATGCTGGAAAACAGGGGGGTTTTTTGCGCGTGTTTTGACGAGCCGGAAGGGTGTGCGTGTGTGTGTGTGTGTACCTACCGGTGTAGGTAGGACGAGTTTCTAGTTTCCCCTGTGCCAGCGATTCCGCACATGGTAGAAGCAATATTTTACCGAACTAATTACCGAAAAACTTCAAACTCTGGGAAAGGGCCACATATATTCAAATATGCATAAGTTGCAACCATTTTCCACAAACCGGCTAAAAACTAAAAGGAAAAGTGGAAGAAAAAAATCCGCCCCTGAAAGGTATGCAAAGCGCATACCTTTCTGTACCTTTTAATGCTGGGCTTCTCCATTTACTTAGTGGTTCGTTTCGGTTGGGCGTTGCTAAGCAAAACTGCTTGTGCTGTTGCACCGATTGTAAGCTGCAGTTCGCTTGCGGGCAATATTATTGTTCTTTCCATGGACACCGGAGATAGTCATCGATTAGTCTTGCCACCGTTCGCTGTGGCGCTCTGGCAAATGTGCAAGTTTATAACGAGCAGGTTTTGCAGCCGTCGATGCGACTAATTGGCAATGTTCAGAGGTGCCTGTGTTGGTCTGCAAAGCCTTTACGGGGTTTAGATTTTCCGCAAAAAATCCACACAGCCGGAGGACAATGCTAGAATAATGGACGGGCTCGTTCGGGTTCGAAAGTTGTAGTTGAGCTATTTTCTATTAGACGCGACCTAGTTGGGCGTTTGTTTTAGGCTTCGGTGAGAGGGTTTTTGTACATATAGATTGTTTTTATTTTGTATACACATATATCAAAAGAGTACATACTCAAAACGTAGATGTAATATCATATTTTATAGAGGTAATGCGTATCCAATCGTTGTAGTGTGTATGCGGGGAACAAACGTGTACGGACCGGAAGATTTATAGCGAGAGAGCGTGGAGCACTGAGCAAGCACAAAGCCCGTACAACTATTCACCGCAAATAGAATTGCAATGCGAGATTCAGCTCCTTTCGTGGTTAAGCAATGCTGTTCCTTTTTTGTGTGTTTTGCGACAATGAGCGTGCGATAGCCAATGAGATACACATTCGATCACAAATACAGAGCTACAGGAGAGAACCAAAAAACGGAATACTAATCACGGACGTACGTGTTGTTGCGTGCAAGCGTATCTGATACGAAGCTGCCCTGCACGCAACGTTCTGGACTTGAAAGCTTGCAGGGTGTTTGTTAACCGAACGCTACCGACGCTAGCGCCATCTGTTGCGAACGTTAGGGGCACGGTTTTTGTTTACATTTGTTTTGTTGCGGGATGGGGTTGTTGTCGCCTTTCCTGTGGATGAGTTTCAAAATTCTTAACGCATTTCGTTTGCATTTTGCAAGTAATTAAAGGTTAAATGCTTTCACGCTTCATCGTGCGCATCCGTCGGATACGTTCGTACGATGGTGGATTAATAGTACGGGTTGTTACGGACATTTAAAACGATGTAAATGGAAAACCAAAACACGAAACCACACACTATCATAGCACACTAGCAGGCGGGTAAGGTTGAACGAGAGATGGTGGACCGGTGCGGCACACCCTAATCGCGCAATGTAAAGATGGCGTCGAAGAAGAACAGTACACCGTTGATCAGCGCCAGCGAACCCTTCGAGATGGCGATCTTCTTCGTGTCGGTGTTCCAGCTGTTTTCCCACTCCTTCAGTACCAGCACACCGGACGCGATGAACATGGCACATCCGATCAGGCTGAAGAACAGGTCCAGCTTCTTGTTGATCGGATTGCTCAGCATGTAGCCTACGGTGAGCGTGCGAGATGGATGGATTAGTAGTGGTGCCGGAACCGGATGCGACCGTGGCGTAACACTTACCGGCAAACAGTGCGATAAGGATCACACTGTACCCGACGAATGTACCGGCCGTCAGCAGCTTGGTGATGTCATCCCGCTCGCCCAGACTTTTGTAGTGCAGGATCACACAGGTGATGGCGAGTGCCTGTTGGGTAGCAGACGGTGAAGATAGTGTTTTATTGGCGGGCAAAGATTCTAGCGTCAGGTCAGTGCGCCCTATCAGATGTGTGTGCTGACCCTTGGAATGGCGCCCGCTAGATAGCATGCAAGCGTTGACGTTCCCTTTATTCTTTATGCAGCTGAAACGATGATAGGCGACGTTGTTTACTTCACCACAGCAAACACTCACAAACGCTCGCACAACGATGAATTGTTTTTGTTTTGCTATAACTTCGCAAACTGTTCGCGCGCAATAATAGAAACAGATTACTCATGCGTCACGTGTGTTGATGTACCTCAGCTAGTGATGGGTCGTGTGTAGTGTTGGGTAAAATAGCACAAATTGATGTGCTGTGCGCACTCGCTTGCACACCAAGGTGTGCTGTGCGCACACCTAGCACAGTGCGCACACCTAGCACACCTAGCACACCTAGCACAGTGCGCACAGCTAGCACACCTAGCACAGTGCGTACACCAAGCACAGTGCGCACACCAAGCACAGCATGCATATAAAAAAGCAACTGAAGAAAAATCCCGAGAGTTGAACTCGGTTAGTTCAAAAATCTACAACGCAAGTCCACGCTCTATGAACTGTGCTAATTGTACTGGTATCTTCTGCTCGCCAAATTGAGGATAAAAACGAGACTCAAACTTTTGCATTGGTAGAACTAGAACGAATACCATTGTTGAGCCAGCGAACAAATTTAGTAGGAAAGAAGCCGGCCAAAGATACTGTGAGAGTGTGGTGGGGGAAGTTGAAGTTATCACATTTGTTCGCTGGCTTAACAATGGTATTCGTTCTAATTCTACTGATGCAAAAGTTTGAGTCTCGTTTTTATCCTCAATTTGGCGAGCAGAAGATACCAGTACAATTAGCACTGTTCATAGAGCGTGGACTTGCGTTGTAGATTTTTGAACTAACCGAGTTCAACTCTCGGGATTTTGCTTCAGTTGCTTTTTTATATGCATGCTGTGCTTGGTGTGCGCACTGTGCTTGGTGTGCTAGCTGTGCGCACTGTGCTAGGTGTGCTAGGTGTGCACTGTGCGCACAGTAGCACTTTACCCAACACTAGTCGTGTGGTACAGTGCTAGTTACACAGCACAGTAAAATGGTTGTGGTACCAGATTGCATCCATGCAACATCGACAAATGAAGTCGCAAGACTTCGAACCCCTGTTTATAAAACACATTTAACCTGCCATCTTCTATGCAACACGTCTTCTGTATATGATTTTTTTTTGGTGTCGTTGTTGCTACATGGTGAATGTACTGTTTCCTTATGTCTGTATTGTAGCGCACAACTGTCACGCGACTGCACACATTTTGTATCTTCGCACTGTGCTGGGCACAGCGTTGATGTTGCATGGAAGCGATGTGGTACAACAACACAACCCATCACTACAGTGACACCACGCTCACGCCTAGCTGTGCGCACTGTGCTAGGTGTGCTAGCTGTGCGCACTGTGCTAGGTGTGCTAGGTGTGCACTGTGCGCACAGTAGCACTTTACCCAACACTAGTCGTGTGGTACAGTGCTAGTTACACAGCACAGTAAAATGGTTGTGGTACCAGATTGCATCCATGCAACATCGACAAATGAAGTCGCAAGACTTCGAACCCCTGTTTATAAAACACATTTAACCTGCCATCTTCTATGCAACACGTCTTCTGTATATGATTGTTTTTTGGTGTCGTTGTTGCTACATGGTGAATGTACTGTTTCCTTATGTCTGTATTGTAGCGCATAATTGTCACGCGACTGCACACATTTTGTATCTTCGCACTGTGCTGGGCACAGTGTTGACGTTGCATGGAAGCGATGTGGTACAACAACACAACCCATCACTACAGTGACACCACGCTCACGCCACACCGACCCATGCCGACTCGAACTGGGTCAAGTTGAACCGGTTGTGCGGTGCGCTTGTGCACTGGATGCATGCCAGATGCGCAGCCAGATTTGCGGAATCTTTACAAGCACGTGTGTAAAACTTGCGCTTTTTTGTGGTGCCGATACCCTTCCATCAATGTCCATGTTAGGTCGGACCGGACCCAACGAAACAGAGGACCTTCAAACGGTGTACCGGTCAGCTCACCAGCTACTTTAATCATTGTTTTAGTTTAGCAAATGGGCAAACACAGCCACACACACAAGCGCGCGTGTTTACGCTCGCTTCTAAAATGAGGCGCGAAATCGTCCAACACCAACTCTGTGCGGCCATTGTGGAGGCCAATGGTTGGTAGATTATTTTAAGCACGATCTTGCTGCTCGCGTCCGGTGATGTCATCGATCATTAAATCACCCACACCGAACAACCGGTGACACACGCACGCAGAAGCCGACGGTGCAGAGTGGTGCTAATGTCTCGTCTTCGTGGTACCCGCCAGCCACGGTTTCCTGGTTGGAGGATTCCCAATTCCGTACCCACCATTCCAAAGATGTCTCTAAGGGTAGCTTTAGGTTCACCGGAAACTCTCTAATTACTTTTTAATATCCCGTCTTCGCCTAATGTGGGGTTTGCCCGTTCCAGTTCAACATGGAGTGAGACGCGTTTGGTGTAATTTGATTCCAACTTCCCGAATTGCGCTATGTTACACGATATCCGTACCGTGACAACCCAACCCCGTACCAAAACCCTTTTGCTTTAGGAGTTTTGGGGGCCAAAGACAAATAGTGCGGCATGTTAGACGGCCTGTAGGACCCATATGTAAACAATGGAGCACAAATAAACTGATCGAAAAACACATTACCGCGAGCGATGGTAGTGGGTAGTGGTAGATCTTTGAAGACCGAAATCCTTGGAGAAGCAAGAGTAGCACCAGGAGAAGCACAAGCTTGAAGCTAAAGCGAGGGATAGATGGTTGTTGATAGTTGTTGCATGCACTGAGGCGTAAAATAAAATCTCTGCGCCGTACAATCGGCACAACATGACGATGTCTGGCTTTCCTTGGGGATATAAACACAAACAAACACACACACACAATGCACCCGGCTGTCACAAGGGTTGGGATTTTCTTTGTACGGAAGCTTGCTTCTTGCGTGTTTTTGGGATGGGCATGAAGTCGTATAAAATATTGCAAACTATCAATTCTTCGCCAGCGCACACCAGTTACCCCAAACTTACCAACTCCAACAACTTCGCAATGGACAATCGGCTAACGGCCATGTTTTTTGTTTGTTTGTTTGGGCTTGCTTTGTCTTTTGCTTCGCACTGCTGCAGGACGTTCTAATGGGGTTGAAGTTGGGAGGGGGGCGTCTCGGTTGAGCTCGGTGTTCTCGGCAAACAATAACCAGCACAACAAAATCCTCTGGCACAACACGGACACTAGCCGGAAAGGTCGACCGGTTGCTTGAACGTTTCGTGTAGAACTGGCGCTTGCACCGGGGCCCTGGTGTGTGCTTGCCGATGCGTGCGATTGTGGTGCGAGAGCATCGCGGATGATGTCATCCGGCGGTATGCAGCAGACCTCATGTGTTTGTGTGTCTGGCAGAGTGCGCGCGTGCTACAGTTACGGCTGTGCACGAGCGAGCGTGTTTTATTTTTCTGTTCTTCAACACCAAGCGCAACCAGACGGATGAGTTTGTTGGAGAATCGGTGTGTCTCGGAGTGTGTATCTGGGTTGGGTTTCAGCGGGATTATGGATATAGCTGACGGGTGCGCGTCAGATGGAACTCATCGCTCGTGTTTCGAGGTCGTTATCGTTGCGTTCTTTTCAGCGTCCATCATCATTTTGTTGCGATCGCATAGAGATTCTTCTAATGGGAGCAGCCGAGGGCAGGTCTCTAGATACGCCTCGTCAAACCAGCTGTGGGATAAAAACACACACAATCTTCTGAAGGTGCATGATGCACGCCTCGCTAGTCCTCACTTTCAATTTAATCGGAAAACCAAAGTTGGTCGCATAGCAACGCCACCAGGTCCGCTCCAAATTCGCTCCAACACCACACACAAAAAGCGCAAAAATACACAAAGGCATCATCACTTGCGTGCTTGCATGTAAATCAGAGATGAGCTCATCAACCCGAGCTGCCGAGGAGGAACCTGAAGAGTGACGGCCGGTCCTGGTAGTGAACGATGACGGCATCGGTCCGATTGCTTAAGGGCGGTGGGTGATCTATGTTTGTCGTGATCCTCACATCAAATCAAGGTGATCACTGGTTTTGGCGTTAAAAATAGTTGAACGGCTGGGTTGGTTTTGGTGAAGTTTTGGCAGTCCGCTGGTCGCTTCCAGCAGCTCGGTATTGTGTCATTTTCGTGTGATGGTGATGCTATCCGGAAACACTAATTCAACGCACAAACATTCGCCATTCAGTGCCAATGAAGAACGCGCTGGCAGAATTGGGGACTCAATCTAGCTTAAGAGCTCAATTAAAGACGCATCCTTATTCGTGCTGGTGCCGTGACCAGGATTTGTGGAGAAATTCGGGACATCTACTCAATTTCATTAAAGAACTTTGCTTACTCAGCGGAACCGTAATGTAATGCAATCAGCTAAGCAAAAGTTACACAGCTGTACCAACACAAACAACTGATGGTGATTCAGTGCATATGTATTTCCGATTGTTTATTATTATAATTTAACTTGCGCTCGGTTACTGTGGCCAGGTAGGTTGCGATGTGTAAATTTAAGCAACATGATAGAATTTACACCAGGCCATGTCTATTAGACGTGCTCCGTAGGAGCAGGCCACAAAAGAAGAAGAAGATAGAATTTAGAATAATAGTACAATACTAAAAAATAAAATAAACAAACTCTAAAAATTTTAAAAAGTGTCACTAAAGACGCTTCAAGATTTACAGGTCTTGGATATATGCAAATTTAAATAAAAAAAAGAAGGGGTTTTCAAATCTTGTTCTAAACATTTTTGAAATTTATTTATAAACATTAACAACTCCCAAGCAAAATAGCGCCAAAATTCAAACAAAGCCACTACCAGCGCCATCTGCTGTCGAATAAAGCTTTGCGGACGCTTTCGTACGGTTGCGAGCAAAGCTTTTACGCTCAGCTTAATTGTCTGTGTCCGCCATCTTGGCGAATAATGGTTTCACAGCACGTTGCGAACAGAACTAGCGCCATTTGTGATTGCGTAAAGACGTAGTTTTAATTATGCTAAACATTATTAAGAATTAGTTAAGAAACATAGAGGTCTAATTCAAATAGCTCCCAGTCTATTGCCAACGTGTGATTGAAGGTTAGAGAAATGTGTGTCACTACACACTGAAGCTTAAGCTTGCGAGAACATTTGCACAAAAAGAAAAACGAAGGTAAACAGTGGGACATAAAATAGGTCGATCTGGATATCGATTGGATAGGTGTTCTCGGGATACGGATAGTCCTGAGAATGTGCTGACCTAGCGAAACGTCCTGACGGTGGGTCAACCAGTGCAATTGATATCACTGTTCCGTCACTCGGCACCCGGTATATGATGGAAGCGATGTATCGATTTGAAGTAGGTCTAAACTAGAGCCGCTAGTTGCGATATGGACCCAAACTAAAACAAAAAACAGGTTTTCATCACGAAGAAGACCGAGACCGTATGGAATCGTTGTGATGGAATTTGTGGTATTTCGTTCGTATGCTACGATGTAAAAAGCAATGAAATAAATAACAACGCTGTGTGTGCTGTAGCAAGAGGTGGAACACCAGCATCACGACAGCACTTGAGATAGCAGCAACATCGCTATAGTTAGGTCGTACGGACCGCGAACTGATCTTGAAACGTTGCGTCGTCCAATTGGATCATCCGGCGCACCAAGACACCAAGACACTGTCCAAATTTAAACCAAAAGAACACACAGTTCGGAAGCACTTCAACACCCAAACGCAAACCCCGGAGAAAACGGTGGCCACGTGGCCGATGTTGGAGAGTAATTAATAACAGTTTCGTCAGATTTAATCGCACGTCAAAACTCCAGACATCCAGCGCAGCAGCACTCAACCGTTGGCGTTCCGTGCGTTACTCAACCGTGCTGTTGAGCTAGATCTGGGATGTCCGGAATATACGGGACGGCTCACCGAACCAGTGTGCGTTTTGGGGTTAGTTTTGTGCGCAGTCTAGAAGGTAGCAGTTCCCTGTTGTTTTGTGGAGTGCAATTGGCGTGTGATACGTGGTAAAATCTGTGCGACCGGACCAGTGATCCTAGAATGGCGGAGAATGCTGTAGTACCTCCGCCGAGGCTACACCATAATGTGCTGCATCCAACCGCACCGCGAGAATATCGACCACCGCTGTCGATCATCAAGTTTCTCGAGCTGGTACACACACACAGATCACGATATCCGAAAGGATCTTTCCACAATCAATCCCGATTTCAATGCAACTTCAATTTCTTCCGCATGTCGCATCAAACTACACGTTGCAGTCGCTGGCAATAACCTGCACCACCCTGCACTACTACAGCTTTGACGATGGTGATCTGGTGACGGGATTTCTTGCGACCGGGACATTCTGTGGGTTCATCGTCATTCTCTTCACTGTAATGGCAGGTAGTGCATGACAAGATGTCAACACAACAGCATTAACAGCACCACCTGTTTTGCAGGCTACCTGATGAAGGCCCATCTCCATCGTCGGTTGAGCATCTTCTACAGCTTGCTCGGGTGTGCCTGCTTTCTAACGTCCGGTGTCTTCATTATCGAGGCGTGGGAGCACGCATTCCGCACACGGACACGCGATCTCGCCATCACCAAGGGCTCGATAGCCGTCATCAATGGTGTGATCTTTCTAATGGACACGATCTTTACCTTTCGTGACCGAAAGTGAACCACGCGTGACGGCGCTTTACGTGCCGCACACCGTTTGTACCGATGTTTAGTGTTGAGTGTTGAAGTGTTTCGCTGTAGTTGTTAACCGAATAAAAGTGCCTACTAACAGGTGGTAATAGTTGCAGCTGGATGCGTAAAGTGAGGTATTGTTTTGTGTGCTGCCAATTGCATACTTTTCCGCGAATCAATATTTCCTCTTAACATTGCTTTGAATATCTTCGTGCAGTGGAACGAGGTTTGTTTCAGGACCAGGAAAGCGCCTGTCAGATACTTTTACATTAGCTTTACAAACATTTGCCGTGCAGTGTGCAGCGCTAATGCGCCCGCATACGACGAAGGACGCAAACCCAGTGCCGAGATGGTGAAATGGCGTGCAGCAAAAATGCAATCAGTGTCGAAATGCAATGCAACTCCCGGCACCGATACCGATCAGGGAGATCGGAGCAAGTAGCAGCGGCTGGCAGCAGCAGCGAAAGCAAACAATGAATAAAACAGTGAAACTATGCATAACCTTGCACCCACCGTTTCTGCCCGCTGTTGCTGGGGGGCTGAGGTTTTTTTTTTTCTCTCGGTCGTTCGGAACAGGGAACATTCGCCTGTGCAAAGCACGAAGCATAATCAATGAATGAATCGATTCGGTGCGCAAGAATGAATGACCGTTCTGGCTGTGGATAGGTTCATCGGGATGATGACATACATACAGTATTCGCCTCTCGAACTATATACACACACGCGCGCACACACAAAACCCCATAAGCCATCTGCAGAAGCAAGTTCATTTTTAGCGTGCTGCACCAGGGACGGGTGCGAGGCGGATGCCTCAACACGCTCCCCCCTCCTCCCCACCTTGTTCTGCCCCCGATCTAAACCGTTCACAGTGAAATCCGAACGATGAACAATCTGCAGTGCAATTGTTCGGATCCGAAGCCATCGAAACACCAACGGGAAGACGCACTTCGACAGGCGCTTTTTAGTACATACGATACGATTGGTACTAAAGTCGGCTCGGCTGGTTCATGCAGGCTCGTGTTCATGCAGGCTCGTTTCCTGCCCAGGCGACAAGACCAGCGGTTCTAGAACGCTTTCTAGCTTAATTCGCAACCGGATGAATAAAGCGACGTGACGGACATTAAAATAAGACCACTTGCTAGGGTGAGCTTATTGTGCTGACATTCTTAGAATCGATTCTTCTTCTTCTTCTCTGGCACTACAACCTCTGTAGGTCTTGGCCTGCTAGCAATTGCTAGCTTTCTGTGAGCTGGATAGTCAGTCCTGCGTACGGTGAGGCGGTCCGCCTGGAATCGAACCCCGGTCCTGCCGTGTGAAGACCGGCGCCGCTATCGTATACACCACCGGGTCGCCCCTCTTAGAATCGATTAGGACTTTTTAAAACATCTTTTTGTAAAACTTAGTTAAACATCTTGAAAATATGAATATATGAACGCAACGTTTGGCATGTAATATTGGAACACTATTTTCAAGCATCTCAGCATCTGTTCTTCGTAACTATCAAAAACCAACATCTGAGCTCCGTCTACACTCATCCGCTTTCTCATATTTTCCATTTATAATCTGCTCTTATGACGCCTGTTGCTTCTCTGCTGTCACGCCTTGAATCTTCAGTTATGTTGTAAATACGCTTCGCAGATGACAGCATAGCCAAACTAGTTGTAACAGCTTCAAATGAGTTGTTTAAACTCTATGCCATTCGACTCTCTGTTGCGACTAGCAGCTCTCTTAGAGCGAGCCTGATTAAAGCGAATCTCAAAAGAGTTGCTAAAGCTCTCTGTGACTCCAATCGCTCGGGCGACTAGCAAATCCCTTAAAGAGAGCTTAATTATAACGACTATTCTGCGAAAACTATGGTGGCGTGGAACTCGCTTAGAGTCAACTTAATTGAATAGAGTGGTTTGGCTTGGCTTTGGCTTTAAGACTGAGAATAAGTAGCCATAATGTATTTCGGGGCGGCCCGGTGGTAAATGCGACAGCGGAGCCGGTCTTCACACGGCAGGACCGGGGTTCAAGTCTCATCTGGGCCGTTC
>KZ064111.1:0-23596 GCA_002091835.1 Anopheles maculatus | reverse complement strand
GCTTTTGGTGTGTGTATTTTTTTTTTGTTTGCCACACTAAATGGATTGTTTTGTCGGATCGAAAAGGATAACGAAGGTAGCGACAAAATAGCGCCAGAAAATTATCCTTTCTTAGGCGATAGGGAAGCGAGAATGTGGTTGTGTAGCTGTGTGCGTGTGTCTTTATTGGATTAACGGACTAACCTTTGTCAAGGGCGGTAGCATCAACCCCCAGCAGAGAATTTCAAGAATTGACTCTTCAAAGGAATTCTCATGAGCTTTTCCTGCGAATCGTGGGCCTGCTTCGGCTTGAGCTTGCACGCTGCCAGCTCTGAAAGATCTGGTATGTTTTTGCCTACCACCATAATCAACCGTGTTTTTGCCCTAGACAGTTTCGCTATTTAAAAAACAAGCTGGCATGCTTTAGAAAGACAGTCACGCTTAGGAGGCAGGAAAGCCAGGATATCGTGAGAGCGTACGGTGGCATCTAGCGAGACTATAAAGCAGTCACGTTCCAATCACATTTTTGGCCAATAGGTTTTACGGGCTTCATTTGACAGGCACAGCGCAGACAACGCCCCACAAAATGGTGGCGATTTTCGAATGCAAGTGAGCACGTAAACGAATGCATCGACAACAGATGATATGGTACGTGTCCTGTTTGGGATCGGAGAATGTGCACTCCACTGAGAGGTGATTGTCAGAGTCTCTGACCAACGCAGCCTTCCCGAATGACATACTTTGGATCAGTGCGGATGCCACGCTAGGAGACTCTTCAGTGAACTCCACAGTGATACAAAAAAAAAGAGATAGCTTCCACGCAACCCAAAATGGAAGCAGAATATGATGCCGCTTTGAACGAAACCCTCGCCGTACCGCTGACCATGGGCGATAGACTGTCGTTTGTCAATGGCCTAGTTTCAAGCGAAAGCGATTGTGCAAAGCTTAAGTGTGCTCCATATACGGTAGGTGAGAGCCTGTACTGTACATTTTCTTTTCATATCGACCGTATCCTGCAACCCATGCTTCGCTCGGTGAGGGTTTTCCCTTAAAGCCGCCGGTGCGGTACAGTGGGACTAACGCAGGGCAGAACTTTGGATGTTGCCGGAATCTAAGTGAGCGACCACAACACGCTTCGCTACTTCAAACTCATGTTGCCGCCGCTAATAGCGTTGACAGTTTTATGTTAAAGTGGATTTAGCAAAGGAGATTAGAGAACGGACGGGCATACGGACGCATTGTGTGAAGAGTTCAAGGTGACGCCCGCGAACCGTGTATGTGTGCGGCAAGTGGCCGTTGTTATGGCAGAGGCGGCCGATTCTCTTTGCACGTACTGGCAGATTCCACTGCACTGTGGATGTGTGGTAAGATGAGCGGTGTAGCCCGTTTGGTGTTGTGCGTGTGTTCTTCAGACTCCTAATTTGGGAAATCAGTTGACCATGTTCGGCAGGATCGTCTGACATGACGAGGACATGGCTGGACACTTACGGTAGACTTCTCCCTCGATGACAATTCCATTGAAGATCGAGATTCATTATGATTCGCTCGGGCCGGTTGTTGGCCGTGTCCATACCGATCCGACGCAATAACAATTGCAAACATGGGTGAGTTTAATTTGAACACGAACGCTAATTAAACTTAATTACCGCTTGAATTTTTAGCACCGGTGCCATCACCTTTGGGGATGAAATTGGCATCAGGTTCTCTGCAAACTGTCGTTTATTCGTTCGTTCGTTCGTTCGTTCGTGTGCTCGTGCTCATGCTGTTACGCGTTACCGTAGCACGGGCGAGGGAACTAAATGAGCACCATAAAACGTCATAACACGCCATTTGCCAAGGCGGTTTGTTGCCACCTAGTCGTGACGGATGTTACGATTTGGATTCGGTTAATTTTCTGCTACCTCGTAATACCGCATCAAATCGTACATCTCAAGAAAATGGCGCCCGCCGGAAAGGATGGCTCCACGAGTTCTCTTTTCATTTCAAGCATTAGCGAGCACCAGGATACCGCTTTCTGCGTTGCCGCGGTAGGACATCCGCGTTGTTTCCGTGATGGTCAGCCATAAAACATCGTTACGCGACGGTGAAACCGCGCTGAATGTTTGGCAATAATCCGGTGCTGAAATTGTGCAGGCTCGACTGGAGTAGCTGTTTAAGTTGCCTCCGGGGAGATTACAATTACTCACAAGATTGCGTGTCGCTCTTTGATGGCGCGTTTATCGATTCGCACAGTGAGTGTGAAAATTCGTGTCGTTACTGTGGCGGCCGATTTCTCACGCTTGGAAAACCCCCTCAGACACTTTCATAATTCAATCATTTGCATAACAACTTGGAGGCAAAAGTTAGCGAGTGTATACACATTTTTACGCACAAATTTTCGCCCCATCTAATGCGGCTTTGCTACTGACGCTGTTGAGAGATTAAATCGTCCTGTTTATATTTTAAAACAATTAATAAATTAAAAGAGAGTGAAAGGGAGCGGAAGAAAAATATCTAGGATGTTGTTCAGAATTGGGAAATGGAAATAAAGCAGCTAGTGTAGGTTGAAAGCTTGCCAACGTTTACGCATGGTTGGCAATAAACAATCGTCCTTTTCCGGTGGCGATCTACTTTAATCTTTAAATCGCCAAAAACGGTGCCGTACATCGCAGTACCGGCGGATGTCCGGTCGTAAATTATTCCAATTAAAGTTATTCCATCAGTAGGGCTCGAAGGCTGCTTGTACGGCCCAACCGAATTTCCTTCTTTCAGATGCATGGCAATGTGATTACATGCAACCTATCGATGGATGGTGTATGATCTGAACACCCGAAGAGGGTGAACGTGTTACGAAACTATCATAACCATAGCCTAATCACTTTGTGTATGGAGAAGGGGGGGGGGGGGGGTGCATCTTTAACGGGGGGGGGGGATCATCATATTTGTGTAGGTGCGGAGGGGAAGGTTCGCGCGGGAGAAAGTTTAGATTCGGCAGATTTGTTTATTTATTGCCGTTGGTCAGTTGAAAACCGGAAATTTATCGATGTATCCTAATGTCACCTTCCGGATGTGTTCCAGCTGAAACATGGTGGGGTAGAGCACCCGGTCAGCTATGGGGAACGGGGAAGGGAAATTGGCCGATGAGCTGGTGGTCAAAAGTTTATGGCTTTAGTTTTGTGGGGTTTATGAGCCGGCAAACGGGTCACTCTCACCGATGCCCGAGCTTGGAGTTTTAATGGACTGGAAGTTAAGACACATTAGGGAATACATTGTGGCCATTTGAAAAGTGGGCTATGATCCCTGGCCACTTTTTGGAGCTCGGAGTTTGTTACATAACTCGTAATTTGTAAGCACCGACGATTCATTTTTTGGTCGGTAAGTTTGAAAGATATTCCGACGTAAGGAAACCATTCAAAGGACGACCCGATGTTACGATGTTAGGTTTCTTTATAGGCTTAACCGTTGGATGTTACAGGGCTATAGTATGGCTTAATCCAATTGCTGTCAAGCATGGGAATGCCATTTATAGTGTGCAAACATTCGAAATACTGTGTGTGTAATAGCTAAAAAGTGGAGTCTATTGTGGGTTAAAAAATGTTTGCTGCTCTAGTTTCTTTTTTGTAACGAACCTAAAATTGAAATCGCATTCGGGTAGACAAATAGAGAACAAAATGTTGTTTCCAACATGCCACGTTTGAGTGCATACGATATTTTGAGCGCCCTTTTGAAGCGATGGAACATGCTGTCCACTACTCGTCTCATGTCTCCCGTACACGTGCACAACGTGTTCACGTGGATCATTCGAAATGGGAAACTATAATCAACTTTTCCGTTCAATGATCGACCACGCATTATGGGTTTGTCGGATTTGGTTGTGCAATGGTTGTCGTTTCCCGTTCCGGAGATGAATTGGGTCACATTTCCCTATCGCCGGACCGTCCCCAGGATGTAGTTGCGTGCAATGGAAGCGGAGGTAAAAGAAATGGAATTCGATCGCTGCCCCGTTTGTCTAGCGGTCGGTCGATAATTCAATATTAATTTTTGCTCTCCACCCAAATCGGGCGAAGTCTCGTGGAAATCGATGCGCACATTTCTGGTAACCCATCGTGGTCCTTCTTGCGTTCCGAGCGTGTGGGCGGACTGATGGCGAACAACGTACGTAGAGGCATTCTGACCGAAGTCATTGACTGCATCGATGGATAGCCACGTAATCACACTCACGTTCCATCATCCGTCGGTAGCAGTTTGATGAGAGCCATCCTCGGCTCGGCTGGTATAGCCGCTTCCCATTTCCGCTTACCTGCCAATTCTCCTCGAACCCGAACTAAAAGAACGTAGGAGAACGTGACTGAAAAGCTCCAGTTTCACTCGCAGAACTCAACCATAATCAGTTGAACGCGATGCGCTCGTCATGATGATTGTTTAATTTTCGCTCGATCGTGCTGTGGCCGAATGACCACCATGGGCCGATTCGTCTCGTATGCAGGAGAAGAGGGGCGGGCAGAAGAAGGCTGAGGGGGAAACAACATCAGACGAGATAACCGATTTTCCACAGCACTTGTCACGTTCGTGGTCGCCTGCATTTCGACGGAAGCGGGTGACGATGATGATAACGATGATGGAGAGATCGTTTTGTGGTTTTGGTGGCCCCGGTCCAAGCCGGTGGCCATAGAACTGTAACACAGCGGCACGGTGTAGTATGTCAGAAACGTGTAAGAAGCCTCCCTCAATAAATGCCATCAGCAAGATGGTATTTAAGCGGTCATGTTTTTTGCCCCGAATCTTGGCTGCAGTGGCGGTCGATTAGAGTGAAATCAGACAATCGACAGCAAATTGAATGGCCTCGAGAGAAATCGAAAAGCAGCCGCGGTAAGGGTGAGGTTCCGAGTGCCGGAACAACAAGCTTCGTCTAATTTGTATATTCAATACAGGGCGCAAAAGGTACGGCAACAAAGCGTCAGGATAACGAATGCGTAAAAACTTGCACGAGGAATGTAAAGCACGAATGGCGTCCGAGTGAAGCGAAAAGAAACCATGGAGAATGTAGCAACAAAGAATGGCCCTAGTGGATGTTGGCTGGTTGGCAAAAGAAACCAGAAATCTTTTCACCATAAGTCGAAAGCGGATGCCCGAAACCGAAAGATGAAGAAATAATTGAATTTCACCGGGAGCATCTTGGGATATAAATTATTTATTCGGTTCATTTTTCGGCTGGCTTTCGGCGGGCGAAAGTTAGAATACTTCAACGCCAATGCGTTCCCCTGTTCCCTGCGGGCACTCACCTACGGCTACGTAGTAGCAAGTGTTGGCAAAAGTTTACTGAAGGCCGCCAAAATTTC
The DNA here is from genome assembly GCA_002091835.1 of Anopheles maculatus. Taxonomy (NCBI): domain Eukaryota; kingdom Metazoa; phylum Arthropoda; class Insecta; order Diptera; family Culicidae; genus Anopheles; species Anopheles maculatus. The sequence continues at coordinate 18,299 of KZ064111.1, read as the reverse complement.
GCCGACCTTACTATCGGGTGAGGATTTTTAAAGCTTTCAAATACTTCTAGCACTCGTCGCGGGGCTACACTGGCAAGTGGCTACAGTGAGTCCTGCGGGTTGAGCTGCCAGTAAAAACTCTAGTGCAAAACAGTAGCGCCGGGTTGAGCGCGAGAATCCGGTTGCTGGATGAGCTCCGAGCGAGACTCTTGAATTATGAGTTTCAGTGCGAGCTTTTCCAATCTTATGGAACCTTTTTGGAGGGCAGAGCGTGTTGGAGGCGGAATGGCTGATTGTTTCTTCACAATACTCCAGAGAACTACGCAGCGGACGGATGGCAAAGCGGTGGGGGTTTTTTGGCAGCTTGAGTTAAACATTAACAGAGGGATCATCGTGAGTTACTTTAATCTTTCCGCCTTCGGCTGAAAAATGACGCTAATAAACGTGGGGTCGATGTGAATAAATCTGTTCGATGGATGCGAGATCCGAGGGCAGGACGAACTCAACCGACAAAGGAGAGGCAGAGTGGTTGTTTTAAAGGGGGAGGATTTGAGAATGATTTTATCTACAGTGAAGTAAGTTTTAGCATGCTTTGCTCAATTTTGTAGCCTTTTTATACGTCTATGGAAATGAGGGTTTGATTCTGAAGGTCCTTTCGCTTTCAATATCGATTCTTACTTTACGTTTCTTTGGCAGTTTTATGTGCCCTTTTTTCTGGAACATCTCTGCAGGAGGGGCTCAATTTCCTGCAGGAGGAAAATGAAAAGAAACATAACCATCGTACTGATTAGGGCGGTAATTGCGCCTGGTTTTTTGTCTGGCTTGAGCGATAAACCTGTTCTACGCGAATGCTCAACGAGATTCAATATAAATTAAAAGCCTGAAAACAATCGTATAACAAGCGCACTATCGTATTGCCTAGTCATGGCGTTCGTTTAGCATAGAAGCATAATTGTAATAATACGCGTGGTTTCTGCCAGCCAAGCCCATTCTGGAGTGTGGTATATGTGGAGGAGGCCAACCATCGCCCATCAATTATCAGCAAGCATTTTTTGGGGCTTGAAATTAATGATTTTTTATCAATTTTTCTTTCGCATCCTATTCCTATCCGCAGGCTTTACTTAGAAACAGAACGAAACGTTGTTAGCTCTGAAGCTGGGAGCTGTTGTTTAATGAGTGCAGTGAAGTACGGTTGATGGTGTTTTCATACTGTTTGAAGAGTGCCTGGTAATTATCGGTAATTTTGTTGTTTATTTATTGAAAAGGCGTAATCATACCTATTTCGTTTACCCTTTGCACTGATTCGAACTGTATCTTCGCGTCGAAATATAGCAATCTTGTGAGGAATTGTAACTTCTTGGAGGTTTACATTAAACAGCACTTCTTTTTAACAATGTTAAATAAAATTGCATAGCACCAAAGTTTCTATAATAGCTACAATAACGAATTTCTCGCTGACAATTGTTTAGCGTTAGTTTCAGCAGCTCGAGTGGGGAAATTTTAATGTGTGTCCCATCGGAACCATCCAGGGGCCGAAGTTTTATATTTTACCATTGTCAATGCTTGTGTTGCCTCGTGGTGCGAAATCATTTGACCCATTTATTTTATTTTTTCCATTCTTTCACTTTCTCGCCCTCTCTCTCTCTCTCTTTAGCTCCCGATGGCAGCATCAGTCTTCGGGATGGTGCATTTTGTTGTACAGGCGCACATTCATTCGCCCCAGAAAGTATTCCAATTTTTATGCTCTTGAAGTGACAATAAAGTTCATTGCTCAGTCGGCGTTGCTAGGGACTGCTCCCAGTGCCGTTCGCTCTGTGAAAGTGCCGTCAAACCATTTGATGTTTCGTGACCCTTTTTTCTCTTGGCCCGGCGATGGAGGTGGTAAATTTATGCACTGCCGATGATAAATGGTGTTCATTTTCATCGTTTTCCTCACCATTGAAACAGGGATTGGGGGTCATTTTTTGTGTAAGTGTTGTGTGTGTGTGTGTGTGTGTAATGCCATTGGGTATTTTACTCGGTAACGCCTGTCTTCGCCACCGTCAACGGTAGCTCGCATATCGTTATCGGGCGCGTCGACGAGAGGATCCTTTACCATGCACGACAACAAATTTTCCGTCCAGTGAGCACAATTTTCGTATCGAGTTTGCAACTGGCACGTACCCGTGACAGTACCCGTGAGAAAATGTGTTACGCTAGGTGTATGACACATCGCCCCGACGCTCATGAACGGTGTCAGTTGATGTTTAGGCTTGTGGAGCAGAGCCAGCAGCCAAAGGGGCACAACTGGGAGTGGCCTTCCTAGTAGCCTTTGGGTGTATGTAACCGCATTCGAATGATCAACTTTTAACAAAGAGCGTCAAATGACAATTGTACATGCTTTAGCTACGCTCCCATCTGATTCCTTGTTAATTGTGCCAGGAGGGTTAGCAGGATTGTGCCTGGCAGAGGGGAAAGTCTATTCCCCCCATCGGCGCGTGGATGTGCTTGGGCAAGAAGATATGGATAGCCACTTCCAAACATTTTCATTTCCAACCACAACTCTTTTCTTTCTGATTGAAAACAGTGTCCTGTGGTGGGATGAACAACGTTATGAAAAAATGTAATAATTGAGAACGATTGTGTTAGTAATGGATTCCGTGTCGTATCATTCATGCTAAGTTATGCTCAATGGAATTTCTACTGCATGATCGATTTTTCTCTGAAGCGAGCGTGCTTAACAACCGTGATACCATTCCATGTGGCATGAATGTCACAGTCCAGCATTGCCAGACCACAGGCGAACATGGCAAGGCGACAAAAAACAATAGGAGAATCGAAAAGTTTATCGTGCTATCTTCCCATTTTTCACAGCCCAGACCATCGAGTTACATGCCAGTCTCCAGTCCAGCTCCATAAAATGTCCTTTCTGATATGTGTTGCCCGTCCCGAAGGCAAACGTTTGCTACCTAAAACCTGTCCGATGCAGATCCTTGTTCGCACTTTTCACTTTGATTAACACCCAGAGACATAAGGTCACATCCTTGGTGGTCATCCACCGGGGATTCGGTGTGGGTGTGTGTATGTGAGGAAAAGGGAGAAGGAAAGTGTTTTCCACATCCGTTTTCCATCCGTGCTGTGAGAAGGAAATTTTCACTCGCCGAAAGGTCCGATGTGACCGGTGTGCTTGAGTATCGAAGCCTTTACGCCTCTTGATTTTTTTTCGGCTAGTTTCTTCCTTCTGTTCCCTTTTTGTGACGTTTATGAATTCTAGTGGACGGATTGAGGGTGTATTTGTGATTCCCTGCATAGACACATAAAAAATGTAGCTTTAAAGGAAGAAAAATGACGGCTGTTCATTGGGGCTTATTCATTGGAGGACCGATTCGAGAACTATTTGTAGCTAGTATCTAAATTGAAATACTTTGGATGTTGTGAACCTGATTTAGGTTGTAACATGTTCATCACTTTCATAATTGCATATTGGTACAACTATTTGCTCGGAGACGTGGCTAAGAGCGCCATAACGGCACAGTACGTATATTAAATCGTGTGCAACTCATGTTCGTGTTCTGCTGAATTCTCTTTCAAGTTTTCATTATCCCACTTTAGCTGGATGGCCATTCTAATGCGAAATGAATTCTTGCAGATGGTGCAACATTCATGCTCATAATTAAGTCAACAATTGAAGCAGCGAATAAATTTTCGGATACTCTCATAACACACACACACACACACACACACACAAACACACACACTCAGACAGATCCGCAGCAGAGCATATCTCCCATGGTGAAAGAGCCATCGATTATTAAAGCGCACGAAAAACAAAAACTCAGACGGCTAAAATATTTGTTATCCCATTTTCTGCTCCATACTTGAATAAATTAGGGTGATGATAGAATCATCACTCTCGTAGAATATTTACGATCAAGTGAACTTCCCCGCCGTTATTTTTGGCCAACTCCCGTTTGATGATGGAGCAAGCGATGAGACTAGTTGAGATTTAATTCAGCCCGAATCACGGTTCCTCATCTGGAAACAATATAAACAAAAAACAACATCCAGTGTGCGAGAATGGTGAAAATCGAAATCATTTCCTTGCACTTGTTTTCAAAACTCGTTTCTGTTGGCCGTTGTTTTCGTTTTGGAATGAGCATAGCGAAATGGTTGAGAACAAATGGTTCCATCAGCTTCTTTTGCCGTTTTGTTAGGAGGTTTTTTCTCACCACTTGCTATATCACAAGCTGTGATCTAACATAAGCAACTCTTTTTCATTATTGCTTCAACGCAAAAACGCTAAAGTTCTTTTGGCGTAAAGAGTTAGCGAAAACTATGCACTGCCGAGCTGGACTTGGTCAGCTGGTGGATGAAAAGTGTAGTTACAAAACGGTGCTCTAGCAGTGTAACAGTAATGAACGTAACTTTTTAAATGTCTTTTACTTGGCTGTGGTAACGAATTCGCCCGAGGCAGTGGTCTGCAGTTTATATACGTAGTACGAAAGAAGTGTGATAATAAACAAAGTTTGTAAGCACTCGTGTATAAACTTATCTAAGGAATGTAAAAAATGAAAATAATGTTAAAAATTCTGTGAGGCATACTGGACTGCAAGGCAAAATGAGCAGATGTTTACCAAAATTTCCATCTCCACTGATGGTCTACCCGGACCGCACAGGGTCTACGGGAAAAAGATACAAAAATGTCAAATTCATTAAAGTCAGGATCGCGTGAATAATCGCGGATACAGCTCAATAGAAGTCGTTTCTTTCAGTACTGCCTGTGTCTTTCTTCACACTTAATGCACTGCGAACAGAATGTCCTTAGCAGGATCTGGACTCATCTGCCACCCAAGTCAGTGCTGATGGGTCTATTCATCGCGGATCTAAGGGCAGATTCGTTCCCGTTGGTGAAATCAATTCGTTCCGAATTATCCCCGTATCGGACCGTAAGGCTCTCGTCGCATGCACTTGGCCACCTTGGGCGAGGCAGAAGTTCTCTTAAAAAACTGCCAGGCTATTTTCTCTACCTGATCCAAGGAATCCGTTTCTTCTGCAGTTTCCGGCTAGTGGCAGTCCATATGGACAAAACTAGAGGAGGTTTGGATGATATTTTTTTTCTCTCTTTTATCTTTTCAACTCTCTTTCACGTTCTCGTTGTGGGATGAAGAAAAAGGTATCAGTCAGTCGTCGTCGATCGCTGGCAGTTTGTTGAAAAACGATATTCATGCCCGGGTCCGAGGTAATGCTCGATTTGGGTCTAGAAAAAAGGACTTCCAATGGTTTAGTCCTGCTGGGTAGAAGTATGCTGCCAGCTACGAAGCGAGCTCTTAGGAGCTGTGAAAAATGTAGGACATATTCTGGGAAGGAAAGGAAAAGGAAGAAGAGTGCCTCATTTGGAAACGACGTGTCAAGCGACACCATCGAACGGTAGTGTCGGACGAAGCGTGCGGCGGCTGGCTGTCGACGACGACCGATGAACTCCCTTTAAGGCGTCCCGTGGAGTCTCTTTATAGTTTATTTTCTATCCCTCCATTGCTTCTTGAGGGCGCTATAATCGAACAACTTAGCCGAACACGACCGAATGAGGTTGTAAAAAATGTGTTTGGGTTGGAGGGAAAATTTCGTTCGTACGGTGTCGCGTTTACAGATGCGTCTATGTTTTAGTTTGATTCGCTGAAGCTAAAAACCACCGAAGGACTGGAAGTACAGTGAGAATTCGTTAAAGTTGTTGCAGACGATTGGAGTCATAAAAAAGGATCTCCTGCCAGATCGTACGGTCTGGTAAGGAGTATAAGCAGCCCAATAGATGCACCAGCTAGTGCGTCTGGTATTAGACCCCGGGGACGACTTCAGCGGACAGAGGTAATATAAAGCTTTACTGTACCATTTTCCACCGAGACACAAACGGAGGTTAACAAACGCATTTGGTTAGATTTTTGCAACGAATTTCGACGTCCAACAGTCAGTCGGTACGCAGTCATCAGCGGTATCGTCGTCCATCGACCGTCCCCGAAAGGCGCAAAATTAATGAAGTGTGAATCGAAGACGGTACGGTAGCGTTGCTTTGTGCGCCGGTTGCTCAAGTTGTCGCACTCCTGCCGGGCATTTGGGAGATTGACTTCCCATGTAATTTACCACCATTTCGCTTCCCTCCCATTCGTTCTCCTACTGCCGGGTGACGGGCGATGTTGGGTTGTTCAATTTGACTCATGTTACTGCTGGCAAGCTGGCAACCGTCACTGCACTGTTGGTTTGCTTCCGGGCAAAATCTTAGCCTTTACAGGCATTCGGAGCAAGGCTCGGCTGTACCCCCCGTTGAGTAAAGGGAAGTGACACTCATCCGAGATCGATCGACAATTGCTTCATGAATCATGTACGCCGTCGGTCTCGGACAAAAATACAAGTGTCCCAGGGGGGTATCGTTACTGTTGGAAACACATATTTAAGTTTGACTTCCGTTGAAACTGTAGCGACATCACAGATTACTGTACACATATGGCTTAGTATTAAGTCCAGATGGATCCGTTGGTACCAAGTGATGGGGTAAACCTTTAGAAAGAATGAATATTGAGGCATCAAATGATGTTAGAAATAAATGTGCGTAAGTTTTCTCTATTCTAGAGCAGCTTAATGTTTGATCCGTATTATCCTTTTTATCATGCATAATGGTCGCCAATTCTCGTTCAATCCGTTTGCATTATTAAACAACGCCTGGATAAAGATGTGTCATAATTTTGACTGCATTATCGGTTACGTTTGATAGATTGTTTGATTCAGTTTGATGGCAAGATGGAACAAAACTCTTGTGAGCGAGCTTGATTCTTGCATTTTCTCGCTCGCTGGCCAGTAAGATATCAATCATGCCCAATATTTCCGCTAATCAGTCGTCATCCCGCAAACGGATATCGATGGTGATGAAGAGAATTATGCCAAAGTTGATAGCTTCTGCCATTTCACCCCGATACCAAAGCTGAATAGCACCTTTGACTAGTATGCAGAGTAACGCGTCCGCACCACATTCGATGGGGATATTTCTTGTAAGTAAAGCGTTTCAATAGTACAAAGGTTTCCTATAGACAACCACTTCAGGGTAAGGCTAAAACTGCTGAAGTCATGCCAAACCGATCAGCAAACACGGACGGTTGAAGATACCCCCGTGTAATGAAGCAGAACAGAGAAGACGGTGTTTGGGTCTGGGTTCAGGTTCGTTTCGTACGAAAAATCAATCCGCTAGAGCCTACCCGCTAAGCACCGACAGACAGACAGACTCATAAGAACCAATTCAGAGGCTTTCGCTGTTCAAGCCTATTTGAATGGTGGATTACTTTTGATTCGCTTCTCGTCGTGATCCGTTTTGCGAACCCAACTCCCGCTCTGTTTCCTCCTCTTTCTTCCCGGCTTCCTTGGGCACCTAGATGGTCTACCGTAAAAATGATGTTCAGCATCATTTAAATCGTAAACATTATGCAGCATGTTAATAAATCATATTTTCAACCTCTGGCTCACCCTTCGGACCGAGTCGTTTGCTACAATTGGATTATATGTAAATCGAGCCTGTTACGGTGAAGATCCGCCATCACATCTTCTGCCGGCCGCCGCGAATGGCAAGGGCTTGACGCGCAATTTAGACACTCCGAGAGAGAGAGTGAGAGAATCCTACTAAATCACTGTAATGCCTGTCTGTCTAGTTACTGTGTGCGCCCTGTGCACGAACTCGCACGTGTGTATGTGTATGTATGTGTGTACATGTGTTATCATTTACTGGGCCACGAAATGGACCTATTAAACGGAACGACCCAGCAGCGACCCCTTTCCGCGGGACGGAACCGTATCGCCCTACGTAATGCTGAAGCATTGCAATCTCAACATGTTCTATCCGATGGACGGAAAGCGGAGCACGAGCAGGCAATATAAAGCGCGAAAATAAAAATCATACCGAAAACCCTTTTCGGTGCGAATCGACCCAACAACGGGAAGCTCTAGTGTGCGTGTGAATGGATTTGAACGTTGTTGAAAGCGCGGATTCGCGATGCCTAGCCGTAACATAAAAACATCCGTCACGGCTGCACACAACCGCATGACTCGGATTGCGATTTGCACAACGGGGTGTGAGTGAGGGCGGGGTGACGTAGATGGGTCATAAAAATAATAAAACTGACATTCAAATGAATTTTTATAGTTAATAAATCAATCAATTTTATAAATAATTCAGCACTGGCGGGCGTCCAGTGAGTGAGTCTTGAACTGTTGTTTCGGATAATGGAGCTCTGCTTCCTCTTTAACCATTTTTTGTTTGTATCAGCAAGATCGATAGATACAGAGGTGTTGTTGGTGAATGAATTCTGGGATGTTTGCGCTCGCTGTAGCTGATAAGCCAGAATAACACCTTTTTCTTCAGTTTCTTGTGCAAATTGCGCCACCCGTGTTGGAGAGGTGTGGGCCAGCTGACGAGGGGGGGCGAAGTCAGTCTCTTTCTTTTGCCGTCAGATCAGATAACAGGTACGTGACGTGCCAACAGACCGAAGCCTCCAGGACCGAGGACTTTGCGCAGAGAAATGTAATTTAATTTGTTAGAATACTTCATCGCAGCTCGGAACGGATCGGTGCTTGGAACGCCCGTCGCTGAATCCGCTGGAAAGGGTTGACCAATGAGTTTCACTTCGTTTCATTTTTTCGCCACTGCTCGTTTTTTTTTGGAGCCCCGCGGGACAGCATATTTTATGAAAGTGTGGTGCGGTAACACTCGGGAGGGTTTATTTTTTTGTGCGAAAGTTTTTTTTGTTGTTGTTGTTGTCGCTTCTTCCTGACTATCTGTCCTTCCGAGGGACAGCGTTCTTTGCAGTCGGCGCGCTTTGCGTCTTTTCTTTTCGCAGCATTTTCGCACAGTTTGACGAGCAAATGAAAAGCAGTGCGACTCGTTCACAGAACGACAGGTCCCTACAATGTAGCTACAGACAGCTGACTTTTCAATTATCGAATATTTTGCCCCGCGGTCAGCAAAATAGCAATGAAATGAGAACTGAAATATTTTTATTGCATTTTTTCGACCCCGAGCATCCCTTTCGAACCATCCTCCTCCGGTAGAACCATCTCCGAACGTTAGAGCTAACGAAAGTAGCCGATGAAAGCTTTGTTCATGCTTTACTGATTTAGCTGTCGACGATGTTTGACTGACTAATAAAACGTCATGTCGTAAAACAGCGAGCAGCAGCCAGCATCCGATGCTGGGCAGTTTCATCAACACGACAAAACATGACTTTTGGAGCTCTCGGTGACAGTTTTCGCTGGCAGCAGACGAAGAATGGCGAATAAAATTTATGGATTTTTCCCGACTATTTGTCGGTCACTAGGTTCTGTTGTGCTGGCGCTAGGTAACGTCACTCGACGACTCGGTTAGACAACGTGGAAGTAAATGCTCATCTGCATTAGTGGAACCATTTCTTGTAGCGCTCACGAACGCAATCGGGTTTAAGATTAATTGTACGGCTTTAAATGCTAGCGTGTGTTTAACATAAACAAATGAGCGTATTTTTCGTTTACAAATATTTTGTTGTACAGTTCTTCATCATCGAAAGTGCCTTTACATCATTAATCAATCGGAACAACAGTGGGTCAGTTTGACGAGCAAATGAAAAGCAGTGCGACTCGTTCACAGAACGACAGGTCCCTACAATGTAGCTACAGACAGCTGACTTTTCAATTATCGAATATTTTGCCCCGCGGTCAGCAAAATACCAATGAAATGAGAACTGAAATATTTTTATTGCATTTTTTCGACCCCGAGCATCCCTTTCGAACCATCCTCCTCCGGTAGAACCATCTCCGAACGTTAGAGCTAACGAAAGTAGCCGATGAAAGCTTTGTTCATGCTTTACTGATTTAGCTGTCGACGATGTTTGACTTAGCGCTGTACACTGCCGCCGACCGCTTTCCCTTCGCTAGCAGTGGCATTTCAATCCATCATCCGGTTTAGTGACCGGCGAGCCTTGTTACGCCAATGGAAGCAAAGTGAGCTCGTGTTTATTTTGGCAGTTGCTCAAATCACTCGTTAAAATCAATAGGTTTATTCCCTTCATTCCTTTCGTTTAGTTTAGTGAAACGCAATCGAACGGCCGGAAAAGTGGATCGAGAGAGCAAAACTATAACACATGACACGACAAATGCACGTAGCAGCGAATGTCCCGGGGCAGGAAACACTATTTGATGTTGCTCAGATGCATGCATGTATGGTTATGGAGTTTGCACACGCTCCTCCTGGCCCCGTTTACAGTTCCCACCATGTTCTCGCAGCTTCATCCATTCGTGCTATTTTTATAGAGCAATTGAAAGCACGTTTTTTGTTTGCTTTTTGTATACAAAACTAACGTGGCTAAATAAAACCCTTTCACCCTTTACGCTATCAATCGATCGGGATTTGGTCGAAATAAAGGGATAGGTTTTGAACCGTATTTAACGCAGCGTCATATGATAAGCTTTTTGATTATCGATTCATTACTGTGTTCGGAAAATTAGTGTAAAACGCTTTTTATGCTTCACTGTCACTTCAAACGCAATCCTTTTTTTGTAGCTGCAGAAGAAGAAGATTTGGAAATGTATACCCCAAGCTAGCATAGCGTTGAACAGTGAGGTCGCGAAAAGGTAATAAATCGCAGGAAGAAAATATATTAGCAATTGTAGAATAAACCTGTTTCAAAACACAAAAAAGGATCGGAGTTGAAGAGCCTTTAGCAAGCGGAATTTTGGTGCACATCCGTGAGCTCCAACATGGAACGAAATGTTATTGAAGCGGAAATGCCGTCGAACCTAGGCTGGCCGACAAATATATTCGCTGCGAAATCGGCCAAACAACGGCGTTGTTTGTCGTTTGGCATCGAACACATCGACCATTCAATGGACGAGCCTGCGTACGAGGATGGTGTGTGTCTGGCGCAGAGGGTTTTCCTCCCATACACAGAGCTTTGCGAGGACAAATACATGTCAACGAACAATTGAAAGCACAGCAGAAGCGATTTTCCACGGGGTCGGAATTGTTCTCCCCACGCCCGGTTTGACTTCTAACAACCGTCGCCATTCCCGTATCATAAGCAAGGGTTTGCTTTGCGATATTATTAGTTTTTGCTTCCGCTCGAATGAAGATATCGAGCCAGGCAACACGAAGCACTGGGCTTTGCTGTTAAAGTGTGTCGCTCGACGTGAATTTATCGACTGTCGATGCCAACCGAAAGGAACCGCAGGAGAGACACATAAAAACACTGCGTAGCGAGTTGTCCACCACGGCCTTCGACTCTGCTTGGCCGTGCGGAATAGTTTCGAATTAAATTTGCACAACTCACGATCATTTGACGAATCGCTCGACTGTGTGTGTGTGTGTGGACGGGTTTCGTCATGATTGCTGTGAACTAGGACTAGGCATGCCTGCACCGGGAAAAAGGACCTAGTTTCCCGGAACCTTGCTATGTTGCAGCTTGCCGGCGGCCGTTCTGACCGGGTTTGTGACGCATGCTGCAACATTCGAACCAACATTATTGGCGGTTTATTTGCCCACCAGTTTGGGTGGTGTTTTTCATGCAGCAGTGTGAGCTGTTTGGTTGTTAAATTGAATCAAAGTGGTTGATTAATTATTACTAACAAAATGAACTTTACCTCACACATGCACGCATGATTACCGCGGTCGGCGAAGGCTAAACGAGACTTTGTGTAGGGCAAAACTTTCGACACAAATTATGTTTGGAGTATATGGCACAAATCATGAAAGTTGTTTGCATGTTGTTTGTTTGGACACATTTCTATGGTTGGGTTGCTTAATAGTTTCATGAAAGATAATGGGTTTGAAGCTACTACATTGTAGCAAAACTAACACTGAAGTGGTTGCACTCATACAGTAAGCTTAATCATACGAATCTTCAAAGATCTTTTACCGTTTACAGTTTATCGCAGGAAAAGAAGACCCCTTGACTCATTCAGCCGTAAATTGTTCACTGTAGATGATTGTTAGCTCACTAGCTTAAGTGCTGATAAAAAACATTAACCTCGAATGCAGCTTACTTAGAGTGGATGTGTAGAGAGCGAGAGAGAAAGAGAAAGAAGGAGAGAGAAAGAGAGAGAGAAAGAAGGAGGGCGAGAGAAAGGCTTGCAGGACCTTCTTGCGCTAAATAGTGATAATAAGTTATTCTCTTTTACCTACCCACTACTCCGGGCTGAAAAGGTTTCAGTATAATCCACTTCATTTATTGCAGTTGAATGCTGAGGAACTGAACTGAAAGGAGGCCTCTCATCATTAACGGATTTAATATTCCCTGTCAGGCTCGGCCACTCGGCGAAGCGTTCCCGTTTTGCAGCATTTTTCCTTTGCCATCGCACGACGCTACGCTATGCCGGCAATCAGTGGAATTAAATCCTTGTCCTCGTAGCTCCTGCTTTTCATTTTTCCAACACCGCATCAGCACCAGATCCGTGGTGACTTATTTTCTCCTTGCTGATGCTACGAGCGAGCCAGATCTCATCCCCTACATTAACGGTGTCGTGTTTTTTTTTGCTCTTGCTTCCTGCTTGCTCACATCCTGTGACACAAAATGACCGGACGAACGTATCAGCGTGCTTGATCCATGCTAGCGTTCGCCCAGGGAGGTTGGGTCATTTGCGGCCAACTATTGCATCTATGGCTATCCACTCGCAGCGTCATGCAGAAGCGCAGCGCAGAAAGTTGGATCGTTTTATTTATTAGGTCGACCGGCGCAATTTATAGGACAGGCAGATTAACGGAAAATCATGTCAACAGAGAACGCGGCCAACGGCTCCACTAGGTTCCGCTGCTGCTGGTAGTATCACCACGGTGCTCTATTTTGTAGTCGCTCCAGAGCGAAACTTGCCAGTGGAACTTGTGCATAAAGTATATCAAATATTTGCACTATCACTTTTTCTCGCAATCCCAGTCTTCAGCTTAAAGCGAGCGTTTGCAGTCTTGAACTATGCCGATGGATGCTGCATTCCCGTATGAGGACGATATGGGCTGGTCCGTTATTTATCCTTCCTATTTTCCTTTCTTTCAAGTCAGCCGTTGCACATAGAAGGAAGCTGTCATGCAGCAGCATTTTGCGCTCTATCTCACAAAATGCATGTTTTTTTTGCTAACTCGATGTTCTGCCAACGGAGAGAAGCACTTGGTGGACCAGTGTGATCTTGTCATACAGTATCACGACAACCAGAATCGTATGCATCAGACTTTTATAGAACTGTAGTAGTATATATGGTCGCATTACGTGAATGAAGTGTGAAATTGATATCGATTTGTTGTGTTTCCATTATCAGCTGTTACTTTTAAATTTCGAAGCTGGTGATAACGTTCTTGTAGTATGTTATGTTTACATTTCCAATTCAAACGCATTTTACAGATTTCAACCGTTTCTGTATCCCTATCCCCACGATTAATCTTCACCAAATATTTTGATGCATATACCCCAGGCAGATAACGGGTTGGGTTCTCTGATTGTGCGAAGCATGTTTTCTTTTCGTTGACAATGCACGACGGTAGACGACTGTGCTCTTGAGTAGGTACAATTTGCTAAAGTTCAAGGAGCTACTTACTTACACCTCAGTCTCCCGATGGTACCGTTCAACAAGCTTACTTTGACGACCGCGAAAAGCGACACATTCCTAGGCTGGAGAGTTTGGCACCGTGCGAGTGAGGCGCGTGGATCGAAAATCGATTTATCGTCAAAGTCAACAAAAACAACCACACCGTCGGTTAGCGATGTTCCATAACGGGCCATAGTTGTACCATCGCTTTCTGGTGGATCGGGGAATGGAAAAAGGTAACGCAAAAATCTCTCTCCAGAGCATTGTGTTTTCGAGTGAGTTCGACGATAAATCGTCTATCACCCGTCGACCGCAAAGCGTTAGTGATGCCTCATTTTTCGGTTCTTCATTCCTCGAGTGGTGTCATTCAATTTTACCTACAGAACCTCTCCAAGCGCGAATCTTCCGGGATGCATCAAATGACGAAACCTCGGCTTGCCAAGTCGCACGTCAGAAATACGTTTATCTAGGACGAAATCAATGAATCGAATCGAGTGCGACAGTCGCGACGAGGACGATGTACACGGTTACAGTGATAGGTAAAAATTGAATGTGAATTGACAGAGTTTCCCTCCGATGATAAGACAGTTTTTTACCTCTCTTGTACACTCTTGTCCAATATTATTTTCTAGATTAATTCTAGATTGTTTCAGTTTTATGTTACTTCCTGTTTTACTGATGTATGCTCTTAGCAAAGTATGTGTTTTGGACGTAAGAAAATCCTCGAATCAGCGTGCTCACCCTTAGTCTAACGCCTATGATGAGAATGTATAGCATAGTTTGTGTTTGAACTGCCAGCCAAAACAAAATGATGCGCCCCGCGGATTTGTGCACGGATTCGCGATCCAATTTATTGGATGCTATTTAGAGATTGAAATTTATGTTGATGTTTATTAAATTCAGACCCGTTTTTCCTTCGTTACCCGAGCTGTGCAAGCCGATCGATCGCTTCATCGATCGGTGTGTTTGTGTTAGAAGGGGTTTCCCGATTTGTGTTGCTTGTTTCTTCCCAACAAACAAATTTGAACTTGCGACTCTTCCCGAGCGACGGCGCGAAGAAATCGATTGGATTAGAGCGTGCTATAATTGTGTTTGCAGTATGTAGCAGAATAAAAAAGGTACAGTTATTACTCTCTGCTAGACACACCAGTACAGTACCATCTCGCGTCCCAGCACAACAGGACTGCCAGTTAGAGAACCTAGCAACTCTTCCACTCCACAAGCAAATTACGAAATCCTTCTAACCTTCGGCGCAGGCACAAATCAGCATAAATCAAATATTAATTTTTATCGATAAATCGCAATCAAATAATAACAGTCGTTCAGTTGGTGTTTGCGGCACATTGGATTTGTGCAGAGTTTAGCGTAGGGTCAGGAGTACGGCAAGTACCCATCGGGAAGAGTGTCAGCATAACATAGGGTGCCAAGGGAAGTGTTGGTGCAGTTTTGAATGTGTCCTCCTATTATGACACCCCTCGGTGCGATTGGTCGGTATGTGCGTGCGAGTGTGTGTGTGGAATGACGATCGCATTGATTGGCACTAATTATGTGTCCGGCATGGGCTGGCAGGGATAGGATGCATCTGGGAGTGCAGTCCACGTGTGCAGAGCTGGTAATGACAGTTTGAGCGGTTGTCAAGCGGTCTCCGGTGGGATGGGAAGGGCGCAAGTGATTGAGAGCTTGTAAATTGTTTGTGCAACGGTGCACAAAAACTGTTCTAGCGTCATGTGAGCGGTCATTATGTGACTCTAACAGTGGGCCAAGGGGAACGCAGTATCAATCGAGGGTGCGATGCTTCTGCACGATTGGAGTAGAGATTTTTTTGGTTTTGCACAATATTGCTCGACTTGCCATTGAAAACTCATCATCGGCACGGGAGTAATGTTTATGCATCATGCTGCTTGACAAAGGGTGTGACATTATTCTGACCATCGTTAATCAATATGTTGACTGCACTTGTGCACGCTGCAGTGCAGATTCGTGGTCCAGGAAGCGTTATTTAATAAAACCTTCGTTTTGTTTTTCTTGTACCATTAGGCCTAGCATCTACCAGCGGCCTTTCGCTTTAAGATGGTCCAGCTAATTAGTCATTTTACAGCGCATTGCGTGACCTTCTCTCAAACCCCGCACTAATGACGCTCGGTACAAAAGAAAGATCGAAAGCCACGTGGTGCCCTCTGCCGAGCCGCTGTCCTTTTTCTCGTTTGCTCGTGTCGTGGCCAGGACTTTTTTCCATGTCCTGATTTGCTGACCATCTGGTGCGTTGACCCTCGGTGCTATCTCGTTGCCATTATTCGACCCCTTGTTCCAGCACACGCTCCTGTCCCTTCGTCCTGGCGGTACATATTTATCTTACCGCTGACGCCGAAAAGAGCCGCAGTTGAGAGGAAATTTTTATCTCATACGGCAACTGGAGTGCCATTAAGTTGTCATCCCGCTGCAAAGCATAAATTCCGTACCAGCACACCAGCGACGGCAATAGCGCTGGACGCAGTTTTCCAGTACGCCATTGCAATAGTGGTTGGTCTGCATGGTCACACACACACACGCGCGCGCGCCAGGAAAGGTCGGAAGAAAAGCCAGTGGTGGCGGTGTGGAGGCAAAAATTTATCGCAAGTTTGGGAAATCCGAGAGTCATCCGCAACCAGCACCACCGCCAGCCACCACTACCAGCCGGCCAGTCAGCCGATTGTTCCGCTCGCCGCACGATACGGATCCGATCATTTTGCTGCTGGCTTGAGCTCGGTGAAAGTTTTATCGCCACAATGAATTTTCATTTGGTTTGAATATTGATTTTGCCTTGAATTTGGGGCGACATCAGGGCGGAACGCGCCATGACGGAAGGGCGGAAAATAATGTAGAAACAGCGTACAGCATAGCGCAAGAAAAAAAAGCCTCGTAAGCTTCTTCTTAATTCGCTTGGAAAATTATCCTCCACATTTTTTGTTGGCCCGGAGCAGCGGCACGCAGGAGCTGTGGCAAAAGTTCACAATTTTCCCAGCAGGAGCAGCATTTTTCTCGATTTTCCTTTTTATCGCTTGTGCTTTGCGGTATGGGTGTGTGTGTGTGTATGGAGGTAAAGTTTCGAATCGTATCATTTCGAGTTGAAAAGAGATGAAACGGTCTCATGATGACGATGATTCGCCGGGAAGTGGTGTCTAGATCGCCTTGATCGTCTCGCCCTCTTGCGCACCGAGCAAATGATACAAATAAGGATGGCTTCAATAAAAAGCCCATGATAATAATAATAACAATAATAATTTTTGGCATCTTTATAATTTTATCAAACTTTTGCCCGATGCTCGGTTGCTACTGCCGCTGATGTCTACACACGGTAAAGGTAAAGTTTTGCCTCTTTCTACACAGCTTCTCTGCCGAGCGCGACATTCAGTACACATACGCAAAGGCGTGATGTGCAAAGTGCAAAGAAGGAACTTTTGCGCTAAAAGGGAGAAACTGTGCAAAAAGCAAGGAAGACTTTTGACTTTTTGACGGCAACCGAGTCGTAGCCAGCGACAGGCACAGACCGTCAACTATGGGGAGTTGTATATGCGAAGCGAGGAGCACTGGACGACAAGAGACGAAGGGATTCTTATCAGCGGCACGTTGTCAAAGATACGAATTTTCCAGACATTGCCACTGGGTAGTTTCGAGCAGGATATCTAAACTGTGCTTGGCTCTGTGTGTGTATGAGGGAGAGAGAGAGAGAGAGAGAGAAAGTGAGCGAGAAAATGTGTGGAAACGGGTACGCGTTGGGGATGTGTGCGAGAAAAGGGAGATAACTTTTCCAGCATCCAGCATGTGCATCAGGGAGAGACAGTGAGGAGGGCACGCCAACCGAGTGGTGGCGTCGGCACTGGTCGTTGTTAGAAAACATGCTGACTAACAATAATAACACTCGAGATGAGATGAAATGTTTGGCCTGCTCGCTAGTATTTTGCCAACCACTGCCGACATACCTTCAAACACAGGCGCAAAGCACAAACACGCAAAAATGGTTCGTTTCATGTGACATCGGAGGGCGTTTCGGGCGGCACAATGCATACAGTGAAGGCATGACAGCGCGGGCCACGGCAGGGCAAGATCGTACATGAAACTCTGGCAATTTGTTCGGAAGTTTACTAACAAACTGCCAGTACACATATTTTCGGTAAAACAAACCGTCGCTGGTCAGGACTGTTGGTGAAGCCCGTGCCAGCAAGAAATGAACATTCTGCAGCAGTTCATTTCCTTTGGCGCGTGTGGGATGGTACAATAGAAGCGAATCGTGGGTGCACCAGTGTTCACGGTACATTTTTGGACCAACGCTTTCCATGGCATTTCTAATGTTTGAAAGTAATGGAAAAAAAATGTGAAGGAAAATTGTGAACAAGTCCTTTATCAGTTGTTCAAGCTGCAGATTTCGAACCTACAAAAAATCAGAAAACTTAGCGACGCAACGCAATTTATACGATCAGGCCCATTTACACTCATGAATACGAACGCGTACAACTTGTGCAATAATTTCTAAGCATATTAGACCTTCTAATTGTTCGACGGTGCTTGTCGATGATGCTCGCCCGCAAAAACTTTCCATTCGGAAGCATATATGTACGGGCATAGACTTCGCATGTTGTGGTTTTGCATAACATGCTGCATGTTTGACAGCGCATTGGCACACTGTCTAGGTGAATTCTTTTCCACGCGTCGCCGCTCATTCCGATCTCTCGTCTTGGTTGTCTTGGTGCCACAGTTTGTTTGTTGTGCCGAGGAGCAAATTTTATGAC
>KZ064110.1:0-15985 GCA_002091835.1 Anopheles maculatus | reverse complement strand
TTAAGCTTAAGATTATATTTTCTTAGTCTATCAAAAACCTTAACTATATTACTGATGTGATGCTGCGCGCTGCATCTAGTAACGATTATATCATCTATATATACAAATGCTAGCTCTGGAGTTAATCCAGCCATAGCTATTGCCATCATTCGCTGAAAACTGTTTGGACAGATGTTCAGACCGAAAGGCATGCGTCTAAATTGGTAGTGACCTGCTTGCGTTGAAAAGGCTGTAAAGCGTCTAGAATTCTTTTCTAACGGTATTTGGTGGAATCCTGACATGAGGTCAAGGGTGCTAAAGTATTTAGCTCTTCCTAGCTGGTCTAATATTGTGTCAATCCGGGGTAATGGAAATTTATCTGGTAGGATTTTCTTGTTCAATTGTCTGAAATCTACTACCAGTCTCCATTTTTTATCTCCATCACTCGATTTCTTTGGTACCAAAAGAATCGGTGAGTTGTATGATGATACTGAATGTTCAATTATTTCATTTTCTAGCATTTTATCTACCTGTTTTTGGATTTCTTCGGTTTGGGAATGTATCTGTTTGTAGTTTGGAATGTATGATGGAATATTGTCCTTCAGTGTTATCTCCTGCGTATAAAAATTATTTGTAGTGATTGGATCCTCATCAATACAAAAAATATCATTATACTGGCTTATTACTTGTTTTAGTTTTTCCTGTTCTGAGTTAGGGGTATTTTCGAGATTAATTTTTTCTAATAATTTGTTGATTCTTGCTACTGTACTTGCTGTTTTTTGGGATGATGCGTTATTTTGCATGCTGTAGTTTGATAACGGGGCATGAGTGGGTTGGAAATTTCTATTGGTAATGTAAACGTTGGAATCATTTGTATTTATGAATTTTATCATTTGGTAATCTTTGTTAACTATTGTGTTACCACAAAATACTCCTGGTCTAATTTCTTGAGCAAAAATAACTGCATCTTCTTTTATATCGGGTAGATAAACTCTTCTTACTACTTCACTTCGAGTGGGTAAAATAATTCCACCAGCATCTCCATTTTCTAACGGATGCTGTACTTCTTCTCCGTTATAATTGAATCGTAGTAAGTCAAACTCGTAATCTACTTTACATCTGTGCTGTTTGAAAAAATCTCTTCCTAAAATGCCGTCTGCATAAATGCTAAAATCATCTGGTATGAGATAAAAGTCGTGTTTGATGATAGTATTTCCAAAATTAATTGCTGAAGTAGTGTAACCTAGTGTATTGATCGATTTATTTGAAATTCCTCGAAGGGTTAGGTTCTTATTATTGTTTACTCTCTGGTTTTGAATTAATTTTGAGGCTTTGAACAGTGATATAGATGCTCCAGTATCTATTATGAATGTACAGTATGTGTCTTTTGCAAAAGATGCTCTAACTTTGATGTAATCAGTTCCCTTTAGATCAATCGTTAGTATTGGTCGAGCCACATTAAGGGCTTTGTCTAGGGAGTAGTTGTTTCTATTACTGTAAATAGTACTAGTGTTTTTGAAAGTATTATTTGGCCTGCTATTTGGCTCATTCTTTATAGGTGGGTTAGTTCGTGGGTATCTCTTGAAAAATGTGTACCTATCTCGCTTATAGGCGTTGTGTCTCAGATGACAATTTTTCTGATTTCTTATGGGTGGGTTGGGAGGGTATCTATTCTGGTAGTTTCCATGGTTTGTGCGGCTGCAGTTAGCACAGTTTTGTCTGAGAGATCTATTAACGTTGAAAACGTTTGCATTTTTGTATGATTCTTGCCATTCATTTTCCATTACTTTTAGAGTAGCTTCCGCTACTGTTAAAAAATTTCCTGCTTTAAGGATCGTTCTAGTTTCTGGATTTGAAACCTTTTCTTTGAGCACATTTAATTAAGAGTTGTAAACTTCGTTTAAAGGGGAGAATGTAGAGTTGTAAATAGTATTAGTGTGTCGATTAGAATATGTAAGTAGTGTGTAAGTAGTATTAAGTAGACATGTATGAGTAGGTTAATCATAAGAGAAAATACACAGTCATAAAAGAGAAGTCAAAGAGTACGCACGCATAGTCAAGAACACAACAGAATGTATTGTGAAAAGGGGCAAAAAGTCGATTTTACTGTTGAAAGTTGAATGTGATGTAATAATATTTGTGATGCTCTTGTGTACCTTTATGGGATGTAAAGTGATTTTATCGTACAGAGGAAAAGAAAGGATTCTCCTGCTTAACTATTTAAAAAAAATATGGAAGACTTTACTTCGAAATAACAAATGGAAAATATTGCTAACTAATGGTAATTTAGCTACAAGTTGACAGTACATAAGAGAAATAAAATAAATGTCCTTTATTCGAGAATTACCTTCATATTTATTGCTACATTCTGGAACACTTTCTGCCAAAGCACAATAAAAACAAAACTTAAATAATATAAAAACTTCTATAGATGTTTTACACTTCATTTAGATCTAAACAAAGACAAATCCATTTGGTAAAATTTTTAGTCGAAGAACTGGAGTAATATTTTTGGACTATTAAGAAACTATTGTTTGGCAATAAAAGCACTTTAATTTAAATAAATATTTAAAAATTATCAGATCTAGGAACTTTGAAGGGACGATGTCGTCTTAATCTTTAATTATTAGGTGGCAGCACCAACATCATAGCCGTTGATTTACGCTAAAAGAAACTGACCGCCAAACGATCATATTACAGCCTGAGGAAATTTCTCCACTCAAAACATCTATTGAGGGAGACGAAGCCGGGACGGTTTACAACCTTTATAGTCCCAGTACCAAAGTACGCTTCTGAAACATGGACTTTGTCCAAAACTGACGAAACCCTCTCAGCCGAGTGCGAGAGAAAAAAATAAAAAAAGATGTTCGGAAGGATTTTTGGCCCCAGAAGTGTACAAGGACAAAAAAGGATGTGCTCCAATGACGAGCTCTACAAGTTGTACGGTGATATAACCATCATGCAACGAATTATACTAGCCAGGTTTCGGTGGGCTGGTCATGTAATGAGAATGGCACTGGATGATCCAACCTGTAAAGTACTTTTAGGTCGTCCACATAGACAGAGGAGTCGTGGTAGCACCAAAGTTAGATAGAGTTGATTGGTCCGCTAGAATAACCGAGATATTGGATAGGCAAACAAAGGCGTTAGACAATGAGCGGTACTGAGGATTGTTGGAGCAGGCCAACCGGTGAGCACCTGAGCACCTGATGTAAGGACAACCAAGAATTAATTGAACCCTCACTTTTTGATTCATTCTTTTACTTTTTGACTCATTCTTTACTGTTTTGAGCCTGTGTTATTGATCCACCTCAGTAAAATACTATTTTTGAATATAGTGCTGTGCTAATACTGAAATCGTGGAGATTGCTAATTGTGAATTGAGTAATTGAAATGTGTGCACATTGCTATTATTGGAACGTTGCCAGAATAAGCTCTATACATGTTGGGTTTTTGTAATGCTTCTTCTAATCTTAATGTACTTTCATGTGCACGTAACGATAGGCTAAGCATAATAGTACTTAAGCTATGTTAGTATTAGTGTTATAATTAATTACACTAGTTCGTAAGATAAAATAGGAATAATATAATTAGTGTAATAGTGTAAGCCCTATCATAAGCGTTAGTGTAAGTGACTAGTTGGTAGATTAAATTAGAATATTCATTCGATAATCACACCTCGAAGCGACGACACCTATCGTTGTCATAACTTGCATATAGGTTTAAATATGTAAATATGGTGCTGTTCGCGCAGAACGCTTCGCAAGCGTTCTGTTGTCGAAGCGTGTTGAAGGAAGCGTGTTTGAAGCGAAGCTTTGCCATAAGGGTATGGCACAAAAGAAAAGGTAGAACAGATAGGAAGAAAGAACAAGAAGAAAGTCAGAACGAAAAATACACAACGTAGGAAGGGTCGATTGCAAGAAAGCTCCGAATAAAGTTTGTAAAGTGCACATATTTCAAAAATTACAAGCCTCGCAGAAAGTAGTTTTGCGGTTAGCGCGAAACAGGTGCGTCAATTTCATCGGATAAAATTGCAGTTATGAATGTTACTTGAGCAACAAGTCGTCTTTGACAATGAGGTGTGATGTGTTCGCGCGCACGCTTTCCTTACTCACGTCGTCTGTGGGCGCACACGCGAACACACACTTTAGTGTGCGGAAAAATTGGTTCCGCCAACATGATGGTTCCGGCTGGGGTTGGAACCAGCGTCTTGATCGTCCAGGCGATCACGAAAATCTGGAGGAGATTTTCCTTACTGGATTGTTGGAGACATTGAGGCCTTACCTTGGGTAGGGGGACACTCAAAGCTCTTGAATGAATTTAGACACAACTCTGTCTATGTCCAACGACCAACTCTCTCTCGGCCGGGATAGTTTGCTTTATTTATATCAAATTTTCATTGTTTTACATTAAGTTCAAAATACTTAAAATAGGTCAGTCCGTCGGGGTGTTAATATTTTTTTCACTATTTTTGCATTGTAAAATCGTTTGCTATCTTTCTGGTTGGCAACAAAAGCATAAGGCTTTTGTCGTAAACAAAAGTGTCAAATTACATCTCGATGTTAAACGGGTTGCGTTTGTTTGTTGGTTCAAATAGGTTTTTCTGTCTGTCTGTTTAATTGCTGAGTTTATAAATTTGATTTAATTGTTTTTCTGCATGGATACAAGACTTGTGGTTATCGTCGCAAACCTATGTGTTATGCTGACTACACGGTTTCGTGTCTGGTTGCATTGCGCCGCTCGCTAGTCGAGTGCGCTGGTCGGTGCTTCGACGGGTGTTCGGTCAAAATAGCTAATTATGCAATAGTTGCATTCTTTGACAAATATCGTTTACTTTGATTCCAGCTGTTTCTGTTATGTTTTTATTGTGGGGTATTAACCTGCTGTGCCAGTTTTGATGTTTACTGTCTCGTGCTATATCGAAAGTTTGGTTCAGCATATGTATAGCATTGTGAATGCTACAGAGGTTGTAATCCTAAGAGTCAACACGGTTTACATTTCTAGTAGGGCGAATCCACGATATGTTAATAAGTACTAGTCTAGTTAACCTAGGTCTCATTGCCGTCTGCTAGTCCAAACTGCCAGACGAGCTTCCTGTTGAGCGAATAAACGAGGCATATATGGCTTTGAAGCACATTCGATCTATGAATTTTGATGCATTTGTTGTTATAAAGACTATCAGTCGATTAGCCTTGTCTATCATAGTTTTATAATGCTCAGTACGTGTTCAATAGTGGCTCCAAGGTCCAAGAAGTGTGTATTTATGTACCAGTGAATCCAGAGAATCGAATTTATCCATTACAATAATAAAAAGCTCATTCTTGTGTATGAATTAATCATTGCTCACCGATGTTAACATTTCTAAAAACCATTTTGATTTGGCACACATTTTATTGTCTTAGAGATTGTATTAATAATGGCACCATTCGATTACAGGTACACAATCCAACGATAAGCTTCTTTGCATATATTGCTATTCAGAATTTATTATTACAATCTACCGGGTTATGCAGTACCATAGCTTTCTTCGTGAAACCGAGTAGATTCATGACCAGAAATTCCCTTTACAGAATCCTTCTACGTTTTACCAGTTTAGTGAAACTTATTTGCATGTAAGCTTCAACCATTCTTTTTTTTTCGCATTAAACCCCTTCCAATTGTATTTTAAGATACTCATATAACACTTTTCTAAAGTAACGCTCTAAAGTAACCGAGAGTAACCCGAAATGATTCAAAACATTCATAAACAGATAAACATTATGTAGTCAGCCAGGGAAATCGGCAAAGATTGAAGTCGTACCACAATAACAATATTATCATACCGATACCTACAGTTACCGTTCCGGGTCGCACAATAGCACCGCTGAATGATTTATCTACCCGCAATGATGCCAAAATACGCCAAACAAACTTCATCGCACCGAACCCGAAACCCAACCTATCAACTGCTCTATCCATCTATTTACTGGCCGCTCGTAACGAATGTTTTTGCTTACCGATTTTACCCTCGATTTAATTCGAAAAGTTCAAATCCTCTTCCGGACGAGTGGCGGATGGTGAGACGCACCCGGAATCCGGATCCACGATGGGCTGCCGCTCATTCCCCAAATGACTTGTAAATCATTCTCGGTGTATTTCATGCACAATCGTTAAATTTCTCCTTTACAAAGAGGTTTCAAAACAGGGGGAAAAGGCCTGCACGAGACGAGTCGACCACAGGGCTAGGTGAATGAAGGATCATTCAGAGAAAAAGAGAAAAAAAGAAAAAGCAACCCCGGACCGTACCACAGGTTGCCCTTAGTGAGTTCTCATTACCTCAAGTGCTTTATTCGTACTTTTTAATGCGCAGTTTTTCCGATCTTACGGTGCTGAAAGGCAGAGAAAAGATTAGCGATGGTTCACGGCTCCGTCCATGGGGGAATACAAGACGGCCGTTCCTGTTTTGTATTCTTTTCTATTTTGTATACAAAAACCCCTAATGCCAGTTTGTTGCAGATAAATGCTGTTGTAGTTAGGGAAATTACAACAGAACTACAAAACCCATCAGATGCAAAACGAGCGCTCCTCGGGGATGGAGAGCACGTTGTCCGGCAGAACTATCATCAGCCGGACGGAACGTTTCAATTACTCTTGACTTATTGCTCTTTGGATATGCTAGAGGATAGTGGGTGCTTAGACTTCTCTACAAAAAGGGAATTTAGAACCATCCAAGATGGTGTTCTGGAAGTAGGGAATCCCTTGCAGCAAACAAATCCCTCTAGCGTAAGGTTGCTCTAACAAAGAAGTACCAAAAGTGCTTCACAAATAGACGTTAAGTTTGATTTAACGCATAGCTCAAGGACCTCCCGAAGAATTTGCAAGGGTTCGCTCTTAGCCCCAAAACCAACGGCAAACGCAAACGAAACAGAAGAACACCAGCGAATGCGTACCAAAAAAAATCCACTTCAATCTACTACTACTCCGTCGGGAGAGAGTTGCGTAGGAACGAAATTGGATGAGCTAAGAAGTAGGATAGTAATTAATTTTAGATTTATTCGTTTAGCTTTCGTCTGACAGCCAGCGACGTCACAGCGACGTCCCTCGGTTGTTCGAACATCGGCCTTTGGTGAGATAAAAGGGGAGTTTTGGAAGCCGTTGTTCGGTGGTCCTTTGATTAGGGGTTACATTACACAAGGAGTCACCCCATCGCTCGAAGTAAGGCTTCCCCGAACTAAACTTTACCAACAGAGCACAGGGCAGTCGCTTCGTAACCGTGAGGATGATTAGAATTTGCAAAGATGCGAGAGACATTGTTCTTCGCCACCTTCAGTCGATCTGCCGTGAGTCGTTGAGTTTTGTGGCGAAGGTAATGGAACGTTGCGGTTAAAGCGACGATCCTTCGTCTATTCCGACCAATTCCTGACGTGCTTTCGATGACGAGCTTTGAGGTTGTATACTTAATGAGCTGGTGGATTAAATTGATTACATTTCATTACTGTCACTCGCCACGGTTGGCTCGGATACGCGGAGCAGAAAACTTGGTGCAAGAGTTGAGCAAATTTCGAAGCGATTCCCAGGTTTTGTCTCCATCGATCGAATTGAAGTAAAACTCCAAGAGTGAGAGCGTTGCCTGTTGCTCTTCAACCGCCGCGATCTAATTGTGAATGGCCAATAAAGTGAATTGCTCCCCAAGCAACCAGCGCAATGAAGTGCTAAAGTCGCCGCAAACCGGTGTGACGCTTATAAAACAGACTGTGACGGTGAGATTCTCCCTGCGTACTACCACTATTTAAGCGAAACAAACATTTCACTTCAAGCGACGGGTTGCACTTGCACTCTCGACCAACAGTGTGCATAAACTGTATGCAGTCCGTAACCATCGCGAGCGCGAATGGCGGAAGCGACCGGAAACTATCTCGAGTAGACTTCAGCTCAAGTGGGCGCACTAAGAAGCTTCGCTTCAAGTGTACACGGACACAGGGGTGAAGAACGAAGGAGAGCGAGAGAAGAAGAAAAAAACACAGCCGGGGAAAGTTAAGAGTTTTGAGCACTGTAAACCGCAGCAAAGTTGTTCTTTTCATTTACCACCAGCATCCACCACACCACCTTGAACGCACACCTTCCGCTCCCTGGTTTTCCCTCAAACCCTCGGTGCCGGTGCCAGTGTAGCAGGGCGATTGAATGTGTGGCAAAGAGCAACAACTTCTGCGAGGGCTGTGTACTACTAGGGCTTCAGCGCTCTGTGTGCGGCTGAACTGAACGATTCGACCATTAGTTTGATGAAAGAGTTGAGTGTGTTTCCGCTTTTTCTTCGGGCGGGTTCTAGCAGCAAGTGCAATGAAAAATACTTTCAGGAAAATTAGAGCATTGTGCAAACGAAGAATTAAGCATTTACGCAATCGAGAGGGAGAGAGAGAGAAAAAAAATAAAACCTGCTGTACACCACCATCATCACTACCGGGATCAGAAGAAATAAAACTCAGTTCAATGAAGTGGCAGGAGATTTTCATCAGTTTATCCATCGTAACGCGGTTTCGTTATTATTGAAAAAGTTTCTTAGAATTTGTAGATCTATTTGTTTGAAATATAACTATTTTAGTTGAAATATAAGGTTAGCAAAGTATACAGTTAAGCCATTACTAGTGAATCAAAGCTTATTAAAGTCTTGCCATTGTTTTATATTATATTATTTGAACTTTAGTCTTATTGTAACATTTTTACGAGGATACCTTACTATGATATAACATGTATAATGCTGTTCCTTCTTACGAAGTGCTTTATCCTGGGTACACTCCGTCAAGCAATACTAATCCTATCCAAACTATTAAATCCATATATCACTTATTCCATATGTTTATTCAATAATTTAACAACGCATTCAGTTTTACTGGCCATATTGGTTATTCTAAATTACATATTCAATTCACTTAGGTTGGGAGACATTTCCTCTTCCGAACCGTGAAAGTTCACCATATCCCGGGCGTGCTCGGTGAATAAATTCATTTTGAAGTGTAATCATTTAAATTTCTTTCGTAACAATTGTCACTCAGATGAAATGTAAATAAAAACTATATTTTTCTTCATAAAATGGTAACTTTTGTGCAAAATAAAGCTTTTTTTGCAATGAATTCTGCTTCATTATTACATTATGAAGACACCAACAACAGCCATAAAATTTCAGCTGAAGTTCATGGTAATCATGCTCTGGCTGAACGACCGATAGTGATAGTTTTGTTTAGAAAATCTAAGAACAAACCGCAGCGCCATTAAAGGAATAATATACAGTTATGCACTGTACGTTCCCACGCTGGAGTTGCATCCAACACCCCAGTCCCGTGTTGTCCAACGTGACTCCGGAGCATCAGCACAACCTAATACTCCAGGAATGTCACATACAGCATGACACTATGGAGCAAGCAGCCGATGGGAAGTTCTGCTGGACGACGGGCCAGCAGGCAGTCTTCATCCACCGGGCAGCTGGAGCGGATCTCAACCAACATTAATATAAGAATAAATGTTTAAACGGTAACCAATTGTAGTACTTCATTATTCATAACTATACAGAACTAGAAGCTTGATGCTTGATCCCAAATCGGCAAACCCAAATCGAAATAGCAAAAACACTTGGAGTTATCCAGCCAGCCATTTGAGATCGTCTAAAATCCAAGGGAATGATTCGAAATTTGGCAAATTGGATGCTGTATGAACTAAAGTCAAGAGACATGGAACATCATCCAACAGAAAAAAACGGATTATTTTATCGAATTATTAATAGCGATGAAACGTAGGTTGCTAACAATAATACAAAACATCGTGCTATAGAACAGCGCCACGTAAGCCAAATGTTGAAGGGCAGAAGATCACTTGGTGGGACCAGCTGGGCATTGTGTATTATGAATTGCTACAGCTAAACTAAACAATAAAGTGGGAGTTGTTAAATACGGTTCAAGTGGTAGTCGTCGCTTGGTACCTTAATCTAGTGTGATTGTTTCTCCTGCTCGGTTGAACGCACGGAGCAATCGAAGAAAGTTGGATGCGTTGGAGTAGAAGAAAGTGTCTAGAGATAAAAAAAAAA
The DNA here is from genome assembly GCA_002091835.1 of Anopheles maculatus. Lineage (NCBI taxonomy): Eukaryota > Metazoa > Arthropoda > Insecta > Diptera > Culicidae > Anopheles > Anopheles maculatus. The sequence goes on along the minus strand of KZ064110.1, from coordinate 5,952 downwards.
CGCTTTCGATACAAAACTGGCGGAGAGATCACAAGTTATTTTAACGCTCCTCCTGATCACGACGTGATAATACTCATACAAAAAAGAAATAACGCTCCTCAAACGTGTATAGAAAAAATGTAAAAATAAATGTCGTGAATGTCGTGTGTAAATGTGAAAAAAAATCTGTTCGAGACACGTATCGACAGAAAAAGCTGCAGGACGCAAGGACGCAACAGGAGTTTTACCGATTACAATTGATGCTCGGCTAAAAGAGCATTGATAGAAAATCGATCGTAATACGGCGATAGACACAACATAGACAGTTTGATTCGTTGATTCAGATCGATGGAATATAGCCTGACTGAACAGCAGCTGGGTTATTATGGATGGAAAAAGCTTTGCACGAGGAATGCCTAACCAATTTTCCAGAATAAATCCTTTTTTTTTGTTTTTTATCCGTCTAGAACGGCCTGGCCGTATTGCTAGAATCAATCCTTAATTCATCTAAAAAACGTCTAGAATTTATTTACAGTCCTGATGTTTTAAATAAGGATATGCAAATGTTTTGAAAACTAACAAATAAAAAAGTACTGAAAAACACGAAGGATAGATTTAAGGATTAAGCTGCACTTCTTAACTTGTACATATACATAGGTCGTGGGTCGAATATTATCTCGACTGCTCGATCCACGGGCTGACTATTGAGGTGCGCGGTCCTAATGTGTCTAGTAGCCTGTTAAATACTAAATAAACTAAAATAAACACCGAAGAGTATAACCAAACTGTTCGGGTTGACGGAACTGTACGGTATAAACCGGTACGGTATTTGAATATAACTTCATGGATATGATATTTACAACCACAGAAACTTAAATACTTCTGCTTTTTTCCCAATATTTGCATGGTTCTGATGACATTTAAGCACGAATCAAAACATCGTATTGTTCGTAAGTTCCAAGGAATTCAAACTCAAATTAGTCAAAATGTATTCACGATAAAGTGGATTTTGGGACATTATCATAGCAAAATAAAGTTCCTAGTATTGGTATTCAACGGCCAAAAACCAACTTCAGCTTATTGTTTGAAACATAAATTATATTTGATCCTTTTTATCAAGGACAGCCTGCCAGCATCAATGAGAGCCTGCTTAATGCAAGGTTTCCCATTACCTGTTCATTTTCCGGATTCCGGAATGTTTTCTTTAGAAATTCAGGATAGAAAGATTGTTATTTAAGTCCTTTGGAATAGGTTATCAGATAAAAATTATTATCATCAGTCAGTAAATAGGATATATAAAAAGTAGCTGATAGTATTGATACGAAAAAAAAAGAAAACACAGATCAGATAACTTTCCTCCGAATCTTAAAAGTTGTTAAATGCTAACTAAACACCCACAACTATTCCCATTTCATATTAAGAACAAAACCCAAAACCACAACACAATATCTCAAAATTCCACGAAATGGGTTGTGCTTGCCACCTAATGCATTGGAGAACTGCATTGTAGCAATATGCAACATCGAAAGTATGCACATCCAGCCTCTCAAGTGCTTACCATTAGTGTCGCAAACAAAAAAAAAAACACCGCACTGGTCAATGGACCAACTTTACCATTGGTTAATGCATCATTTCCATTTTGATACTTAGAACGAGTTCTCTCGCACCCTTCATCCTTCATCCATCCGTTGGCTTCAGCAGTAAATGCACCGAAAAATGCAATCGTAAAGTGGCTAAAGCAAGACTGGCCACCATCTCAAACTTTACCAAGCATTCATTCGTCCGCTCTATCGTCCATTCCCTGGAACATTTTACCCTTTTGAGGGCCGGTTTTGTAACGTAACCGCAGCTTCAGCAGCAGCAGCAGCAGAAGCAGTTGCAGAGTTTATGATTCAATTAAGATAAAAATGTTGTGTTAATGGTTCGGTTGAAAAGAAAATTGAATTATGAATATGAAGGTTCAGAATTGGCGCACCGGAATGAGTCGAACCGGAGCGCGGTTTCTGGTGCGGCATCAATGTCGAAATGTTTGATGATGGCTACTTGAGATCAACGGCTTAAAGGGATTTCGTTTCGAAGAAATGTTGAGTATCTCGTTTCTCGACCAGCATCAAACCATGAAGATCAACAGCTAGAAGATGATCCACTGTTGTTACAAGTTATGCACAGAGAACGATGTCGAGTCACAGCAAGATCCATAAATTGCTCCTGTTTGTGCCCCGTGTGTGTGTGTGTGTGTGTGGTTTCGAGTGGAGAAGATGAATCGAGCCTTTTTTTCCACCGAATGGTAGTAACATTCCATATCGAACATCATCACCTGACTGGTAGCGGACTACTCTCGGTGCCGGTCATGCTGTGCCATCGGATTGCAGAACCACACGTGCTGTGGCATCCAGCAGCGAATATGCTTCGGATACGCAGCATAAAGCACGGTACAAACAAACGAACTCGAGTCTCCCGATGACGATGACGACGAGCTGATGGCGACCGCGAAATCGCCACAAGTGTAATTGTGTTCGTTTATGGAATTGCTGTCTCCTGCAGCGGTACTCCAGTAATCGATCGATGAGACCCAGGCTGGAAGAACTGTTCGATAGGGAACACAGTACGGTAGCGATTGGAGAATTGAAAGCATGTTTTCCTGTTACCGTTCCGTTCCGTCGCTGCTGGGAAAGGTGGAAAATTGTCCCGATGAAGCCCCATGAACTGCTGGGCTTTTGGCGAATAGAAAAAAAACAGCAATCGTAAAGAATAGTGAGAAACGGCTCACATCTGCACGGACTTTACAGTCGTCTTTCGAATGGTAAAGAAATCGTTCTCCAAACCGAAGGATAAGTGACATGATCCGTACACTCTCCATCTTCTATACCGCGCCCACCTGAAGCTTCTTTGCACGACCGTGGAAAGCTCCTTTTTCTATAGTTGGCTTCTTACGAAGCCACAATAGACAGGCAATATGAACCAGGAACCATTTTGCGGTCGTACGTGTGCACTTGGAATTGTGTTTTCTTCTGTACAGTATTGCCTGGTGAGTAAGAGGTTTGGCACCTATTGTCGAATCTGAGAGTTAGAGAAAAGTTCACGAAAGAGGCAGAAGAGAATGAACCTCCCGTTTAGTTACCCAAATGTTCCTTAGAACTTAACAACTCATACATCATAAAGTCTTTTATCACCTCGGAACTACGGATTATGTTGTCCAAGAGTTTATTCTGAGGATTGAGGTTTAACTTTAAGCAGATTTCTGCGTTTTTATACACAAAATTAAAGATCACAAAAAGATAGTTTGGACGTTAGAATGACAAATATTAGGCTAGCAGGAACTAAAGCCATAGAGGACATTATTCTGTAAATTCATTCAACACTGCTAGCTGGGAAGCAATAACGCTTTGATATCGTTATTGGGGACTACTTCCGTAATTGTGTACTAGAGTATGACACAACCACGGGGCCTATGGAACTTGATGGCAACAGAGTTGGAGGTGTAATTGTTCGTTTTAAAATATCGCTCAAATGCCTTGGTGTTATACTTGATAAACCACTTAACTTCGTTAGATACTTGAAGCATGTCTTTGCTTCTTGTGAACTCTTTGATTCGCATGATACCGAATCACATGAAGGCTCACTCAAAGATATTGCTGCTATGATAGCTGCCAAAGCACGATATGGGGCTATAAGCTTTGTACATATTTTAGACAATCAAGTGTATCGTAAGACTCTAAAGAGTTTCTTTCCTCCCTTAGTGCATTCGTACGGTTTTTGCTGTGTTATTGCTGAGATGATCGTACTACGTCTTCTTACTGTATTCGGTGCCATATCTCCGGTTGTGGATTTAAAACTGCAAAAGCACTGGAACGTACAGTATCGCTCCAACAATAGCAACAAGAGTGGAATGCATCTTCGCGTGGTGTGTGAACTCGAATACTCATTCCTGATGAGTCCTATTGGATGTTTCGCCATTTCATAAAACTTGATTTTTATACTACACAGTAGCGTGTAACACAGTTTTTTCTTGGCTCAGAGAACTGCGGTGTCCTGAATGACCTATACTTGGAGAAACTGAGGCACTGTAGTGAACATGTAGTAAATGCACCGAAGAATTGATATGCAACATTCTTCCTGAAGCATTGATATAATGCTTCCTTGATGCATATCAACTGATGCGCATCAACTGATCGTTTGAGCGATCTGAGCTTTCTATAGTAACTGTGGCTTACAAGCGGTGAGAGAGATGTATCGTCTAGCCTTCTTTTTTACGGAGCTGGCTGTGACCGGTGAAGTTTACAGTATGAGGTGTCTCCCAGAAGTTACCACAAAGCCAAAAGTACCACAAAGATGAAACCTTGGTGTTTTTATCTACTTGAAGTTTAGCACTGGAAAAAGTGAAGCGGTTTTACATGCAAGTAGTGGCAAAGCATGCCAACCCTAACGTGCCTTAGTTTCGCTCGATCGAGATCTTCTAGACTAATTTGTGGAGAAAGATACATTCAAATAATTTCCGGGCCAAAATCACGGATGAGTTCATAAAAAAGCGACCTCTTAATTGAAGACATTCTGAAAAAGGTCGCTTACATGTCAAATGCATATGTCAGTTGGATTCCTTATTGAGGGATCTTATTTAATTATCTTCCACTGTTCTATCAACAACTATCTGTTAAGCAATCACTTGCACATAATGTTTAAGATAGCTTTGATCCGCAATCATAACTCAGATACCTATGATTGTTGCGAGTTTGTAGGACTTATATTGACGATAGTTGGTTTTGTTCGTTCTCCAAAACGTTCTCCAAGTGCGTTGATAATACTTGTTCGACAGTTTTCCGTACGAGAACGACAATGCGGCTGTTTGTAAAGTGGTACACGATAAGCTACGACAAAAGCGGAAAGATCGCGAAACTGGCTACCGGAGGCGCTAGAATGGAAAGAAAATCCAACTTCAATTTCGCCACGATTCGCCTCCCTGCGTTCGATAAACCACATCGAACCAACCTTCCATGCTCTACCAAACTCCATCAACAGTCACAGCACAACAACAATACAGTCACAGCGCTTGGCACACTTGGCAGCCCCGCTTTTGTGTGGATTGTGCTTGCCTAAAAGTGCATAAATTGCCTGTTTGCCGCTCGTGCGAATATGATGATCGTGATGGTTGTTGGTACGTGTCAGCGGCCATCGAACCGTGGGAAGAAAAAAACCTCGTGCGGCAAGACGATTTATGGCTTCGTTTCCGTTGAGAGCTTGGTGTGTTTTGTGCACTTATGTCAATCTGAAACAGGAACAAAACTTAAACAACTGACCAATAAAATCGATTGATCGGCAAAGTTTACGCGCGCATGACGAACCGAATAGCCCGCTCCGGATTGGCGATAAATTACAAATTTAATGAGCCGGATCATCATTCGCCCAGTAAAGTTGCCGACTTGTCTGTAAGGTCGTAAGGGTCGTAAATAATTGCAACAACAATCGGTGACAATCGCCAAACGTTCTGCATGCGACAGAACCTGAACCGTTTACTTTGGCGACATTCGGCGACTGTTCCTTTCTTCCTATTTCCTTTTGCGATAGCTGAAAAACAAAAATGGACAATGCACATGATGCTGTGCTTGGTGCTACTGGAACGGGCAAACCTAGCGCTACAATTTACTGCCAGATTATGCAAATCGTGTGACTCTTCGTGGTGACATTCGCCAGTCAGTGGCATTTCATTTACGGTACCGGTACACGGTGCCATGTTGGCAGCAAATTGAGCACTTCCCACCATTATCGCAGGTGATATTGAATGTTTGTGTTGAGTCTGTGGCTGCTGGTGGTGGTGCTAGGTTCCGGGTCTTTCCAATGTATATTGAAAATTGAAAAATTCTCATTTAAAATGTTGCTTTTATCGAACGAAAGTGGAGCTCGAGTTTTCTTGCTACGTGGAACATCCTAGAACAACCGTGAAGAGCAAAGAAAAATTAATGCGATTAAGTAAGAAGA
>KZ064108.1:0-18767 GCA_002091835.1 Anopheles maculatus | reverse complement strand
CAAATTATCATTGGATCTCCAATCGCCAGAGACCATGTTTCCCCCAATGACTCTATCGAATAAGGACGGTGGAGAGTAGATATTTCTTGAGCCACTTTCCCGTAAAAAGTTATGTAAATAGATCGTCGTCATAACAATTTGTGTCGCCACATCCGGGGCAAGAAGTATTGGTCCTTTCAATACTTGAAACCGATTTGCAAGTATATCTAGCGCATTTTCAACGGGCATTCGAGCTCGTGAATGACGATAATTGAAAATGCGCTGGTAACTCCCAGCTGGGTGAAGTCCACCAAAGAGACGGATGCAGTAATCGGTGAAAGCAAAAGCCTTGTCTCCTAATATAAAGTAAGGTACCGGTATTTTATATGGCAATCGCAATGGCTCTGGCTCTGGAATATTTAGCAACTTGTTTTCCAGTTTTTGGTACAATCGACTGTTTCTAAATATTCCCCCATCCGAAATACTACCTTTGCCTCCGCAATCTGCAAACATAAAATTATATTCCGCGTTTACCATTACCAGCAGCATGATACTAAAAAAGTTCTTATAATCATAATAGTCGGATCCGCTGTTTCCAGGAGCGCGGATACTGATGTGCTTCCCGTCAATCGCTGCAATGGCATGGGGAAAGTTCCAACGCTGCTCAAACCTTTTTGATTCTTCTAGCCATTGTTCTTTAGTGGACGGTAGCTGAAAATGAAAAGAATAATTAAAATCGAGTGCATTGCCACCAAAGGGACGGATGCAGTAATCGGTAAAAGCAAAAGCCTTGTCTCCTAATATAAAGTAAGGTACCGGAATTGTATGTGGTAATCGCAATGGCTCTGGCTCTAGAATATTTGCAAAATGTTTTTAAGTTTTTGGTACAATCGACTGTTTCTAAATATGCCCCCATCCGAAATACTACCTTTGCCTCCGCAATCTGCAAACATAAAATTATCGTCCTCCTACTTTCACCTTGCCTTATGCTTCCAGTACCCATACCCAACCTTCTGCTTCACTCTCCCGCATCGAACCCTCGAACCCTGTGTCAATCCAGACCCCAATCCAGTCCTCGATCCAGCGTTCCGAACGTACACGTCCGTACCCGTTCCATCCCATCCCATCTCCTCGTCCAGGCACTTCCTCCATGCCCGATCCTGAACCCTCACATTTTTCTCCACCTTCTTCTGTACCTACTTTTACTCCTTCCCCACCCCTTTCTTCCCAACATTCGCCTGCTCCGAACACCCGTCCGCAACGGCGTCGTCCTCGGCAAAGAAAAATGAGGTCCTCGGACGGCTGGTGGAGAGCACGGTGGCCAACGCTAACTCCCCGGAGAATGTGTTTGGCCGCTGGGTTGCTGAATTTCTCCGACGGTTCACACCTGACGAGCAGTTGCTCGTAACATCGAGAATTCAGCGAACCATGCTGGATGCGGAGGAGTTAGTGTTGGCCAACCGTGCCAACCAGCCCAGCCAGCCGTAATGTTTTTTAGCTTAGTGTAGATTTAGTTAGTTTTATTTAGTTAGTTAGTTAGATTTAGTGTAGTTAGTTAGTTAGCGCTAATTATTCGTAAGTTTAGTGTAGTGTAGGTTTGATTATTTAGTTAGGTAGTTTTAATAGTTATATTTAGCATAAGTGAGATCGTTAGGATAGTTATAAGATAGTTGCATGAACTAAAAATGAATTATTTGAACAAAGAATCAATTAGTGATGAAATCGTCTTAACGTACAATTAATTGAGAAACCACATCGAAAGAAACATACTTTAGGTTTAGGCAATACTGATTCTTACCTGCACATATGACCGTAGAGCATTTTTAAGGCAGAGACACGTTTGAGCGGTAATGGCATCGCGCATATTGGTGTTCATGCGTCTTATTTGCGGTCCTACTGCTTGCAGCAAAACATTAAAATCGTCTTTCTTCATCCGAAGAAAGTTGAGGATGGTATCGTCGGCCTGTTCAGCAACAATGTTTCCCAGTAAGCGGTTGCCGTCTTCATGCCGCCGGTAAAAAATTGGTCGCATCCACCACCTGCGCACAATTTACCGGTTGCGTCTTCGCCAATTGGCTTCGTTCACTTCCACCGCCCACGACAGTGTAGCTAACCACTCTTCGCTCATCAAGAGGGTATCCATTTTACTATTTTCAACTGGTTTTCACAGCAAATTGTTCTATATATCACAACAACACCGGAATACCTCTACAGCAACACCGGAGACACGTTTGTTTGTTTACAAGCCGAGCAGAAGAATGACAGCAAGCTTTTCGCTTGACGCAGCTTTGCGTGCGCAGTGGTGCACACAAACAGCGGCCACACTAACCGAAATGTTTTTGACGCAAAAGTGACAGTTTTTTTAGTTTTCGCTTGCTGATCTCGGTTCATGTAGCTTAACACTTTGACTGCCGTGTCACCCAAAAAGTGGGTGACGACGATACTTCTCACCAGGCCGCGTCACCCGCTTTTTGGGTGACAGCAAATCGGCTCGACGTGCCGTATACGGAGGGCACGAATACTATGAACGTATTCTGGTTGTGTACGTGTATTTGCACTCACTGTTGTGATTACGATTTATTAACGAAAACACCTTGTATGAAGCTATTGAATTAAAAAAAAACGAGATTTAATTTTCAAAGACTTTCAATTTGTATTTCTGTTATGTATAATTCGATAGCATTCTTCACACATTTGTGGCTGATTCGAACAACCTGGACAGTATTTTGTAGTTTTTTTTATATTTGAACGTGCTTTTGTCCGTACCATCTCGTCTCTTTTTATGGCATAACATCGTTGACATGCACGCCTAACGGGTTTTCCTGCATTATTTTTGCGTATGGCAATGAAATGGTTATTTTTTTTTCTCCAAACTTCGTGTAACATTATTGGCAGGCAATCCTAATAATTGTTCCGCTATAATTTCCCGAAAGTTACGGATATTTATATTTTTATTTGTTATTTTTTTGTAAACCACACACGCGTTTACAACTGAAATTCCGAGCAAAAGCTGTATGCCTAGTTTGCGATACCATTTTATACCTCTTCTCATGGTCGTAGCATAATACACCATTTGATCGGAGACGTCAATTCCAAACTTTCCCTTATTGTACTCCAGAACAGCCAATGGTTTTAGTTTAGTGACCGAAGTACTTGAGGAAGGACCACCAAAGGTTTTATTGGTCTGTACCATAATAGGTTCGTGTTTTGTTGATAGTAGTCTCACATCTCGGGTATCTCTCCATTTCAACACAACTATCCCATTTTCATCCTCCTTGGCTACCATCCCTCATTTTTTAAGTTTGTAATGTAAAACAGATGATGATAAGTTTTTTTTTATTATGACGAAGAGTTCCTACTACATGAGTCTTCCGAGCTAGACATAATTTAGGCAATTCGTAACTTGTATAAAAGTTGTCTATATATAATGTTCGCCTTTGGTCGAACAATTTTTCTGCAAGATGCACACAAACATTTTGCGCCAATCCAGTTTCGCGGATTCCGTCAGCTGATTTACCTGAATAAATTTTCATTGCCCAGGTTTAACCATCGTTCGCACAAAGTTTGAACAATTTGATACCGTATTTGTGCGCCTTGTTCGGTATGTATTGTCTGAAGATTAATCTTCCACGCCATGGAATCAAGAATTCGTCTATCACAATATCCTCACCAGGAGTATAAACTTTTTGGAAATTATCTTGAAGTTGGTTACAAAATGGCAATATTTCTTGTGGAGTAATCGAATTATTATCGACGAAATGTATATTGCTCAATAATAATTCAAACCTATTACGAGACATTATGCTGCTCGGTAGGCTAAAGTTATATACATTCTTTTTCGACCAATAATTGGCAATAGGGCTAACATTTACGAGCCCCATCCACAATAACAATCCAAGAAATTGTTTTATTTCTGGCGGATTAGTTGGCTTCTATTGGTGCATAAGAGCACTTGGTGATAGCTTCAATCTGTACAATTTTTGCTGCGCATAACGGTTTGTTTCTTGGACGAGCACGTTTATAATACTGTCGTCGACGAATAACGAAAATACACTGTACTGATTTACATCACAAGCCAACTGCACATTTAGTGGATTTGTAAGTTCAAATGTAAATGATTTTTGTCGACCGCTGAATTCATGCCATTGAATTTGTTCAACTTCTTTGCTTTGAATACTGTTGATATTTCTTTCTTCTTCCAACAGCAATTCACCAAAAATCTCCTCAATAGCGCCTTCACTTTCACTAAGATTGCAACGTTCATCATCATAATCAGAATCTGATGAATCAAGTACATAACGCTTTCTCTTGCTTGGCTGTATGACTTCTTCCTCATCACTATTATCTGAATTGAAGTTATGAATATCATTTCCACCAATCTCGTCATCGCTGCTAATCGATTCACTATCAGGTGATTTATCCATACTCAGTCAAAATCAGTGAAAATTTTACAAAAGTATTGAATTGCAAACGAAGCAAGAAGCGAGTAAGCTCGAACAATCTCAAATCACTACTAATCAGTAGCCTAACATTGTTTACCTACATGCATGCATACCAAAAAAACGATCGAGTATGATACACGAAGTGAGCGAGGCGCATTGTACTAACACATAGAAGGATGTGACCTCTACTCGGAAACGGTTCGTGCGGCCTGACTGAGAATTTTGCTCAAAACGGCTTGGCAGTCAACGTGTTAAGCCTGGTCGTCCTGAAGCCGCACCAGCCACCAAAAAGGTGGCCTTAGACGAAAGGCCATCAACATCGAGGGCCTCGTGTAGTGCCCCACTGAATAGCAGTGCCCCGCTGGCAAATAATGCCCCGCAGGCAAATTGTGCCCCGCTGACAAAAAATGATGATCATCGTGCGCGTGCTTACCCGCCGTCGTGGGAGGGTAAGTCGTTGGTGTATTTTATGCCGCGTACAAAACAGCTCGACGTGAGCACAATTGCTGCCTTATTTTTTAAGAAGTACCCGGGCGTCGACGACGTGTTTCGGATGCGCCCGAACAAGATCAGGGTCACCGCAAAGGACCGGGCGCAAGCCAATGTCATTGCGGCTGATCCAGATTATACGGAGCACTACCGGGTTTATATCCCCGGTAGTCTGGTTGAGGTGTCCGGCGTGATCCAGGACTTTGATTTCCCGGAGGAGAATATAGTGAAGTTCGGAGTGGGTGCTTTTCTTGCCCCAGACACTCCGAAGGTGAAAGTGTTGGAGGCGAAAAAACTGTTTAAGCTAGACGTCTCAACAACAGACGAAAAAAAATATGTCCCGACCTCCTCAATCCGGGTTACGTTTGAGGGTACGGTTCTTCCGCAGGCCCTCATTCTTGAAGGCCTTCGGATCCCCTTTGACCGGCCATACGTGCCAAGGGTGGCCACCTGTTCCAAGTGCAGTCGGATTGGACATGCCGAACCGTTTTGCACTCGCAAAACATGCTGCGGTAAATGCAGAGGGGCGCATGCTACCGAAGAATGCAATGCCCCATCCCAGAAATGCTCGCATTGTCGGGAGGAGTGGCATGAGGTAGCAATATGCCCGGTGTACCGGAAACTGCAAAAGGAGCAGACAAAAACGGTAACCGAAAGGGCACGCGGCTCATATAGCGATGCTCTTAAGGGAGCAAACGCGTCGAACCTTTTTGCAGTGTTGGGTACAGCTGCTAATGGCGAGTCCACTCTGACTGCACCCGAACAGATGTCGTTGAGACCAGTAAAGGTACAGAGAGTGCCTTACAAAAAGGTGCAGAGGAAGGTCCTCAAGGCGATAAAGAAACTGATGGCACCACAGCGTCACGCTAAAGTTTCCTCAGTCCCGACACGAGACGCTGATCCACCTACTCCCGCTCCCCAATCTGCCAGGAAGCAGCCCAAGAAGAAGCGATCTCCTCGGGCCGGAGCTCATTTAGAAAGCCTAGCTTTCCCAACGGAGCCTAAGGGCTTCCCGAGGATCCCGACCCCGTCCCTCACCGAGATCCTTGAGTCCCTCAACCTCCCGCAATCACTGCAAAAGATCGCTACTTGGGCCCTTCCTTTCCTGAAGGGGATGATCAAAAAGTGGCTGGCTCAATGGCCATGTTTAAGTATGATGGTCCGTTTGGATGATTAATGGATTCTACGGCAACCATCATACAGTGGAACTGTATGAGTTTGCTTGGCAAGCTGAACTCCTTCAAAGTATTAGTTGGCGAACACAACTGCGATGTGTTCGCCCTCTGAGAAAATTGGCTATCGGAAGACATAAAATTATCCTTCCCGGGATATAATATCATCCGTGAAGATCGCATTACTAGGGGTGGAGGCGTGCTGATAAGTGTTCGAAAGAGTCACACTTTCGACAGGATACCTACCCCTAGACAAGAAATGATTGAAACTGTCGCAGTTAAGGCAAAACTGGGCGATCTTCACGTGACAATTGCGTCCATTTATATCCCCCCGATAGCCAACAATGAAAAAGAAAAAAATGAAAAGTTCTAAGAGGATTTTGGAAATTTAGCAGCGGTCTTGCCTGGGCCGCTTTTGATCCTGGGAGATTTTAACTCCCATGGAATATACTGGGGGTGCGATAAGGATGACATTCGCACTCCTATCATCCGAGAGATCTGCGACAGATTTGGGTTTTCGATACTTAACTCAGGAGAGGCAACTAGGATCCAAAGACCTAAAAATAGGGCGAGTGCACTGGACCTGTCTCTATGTCCATCAGCAATGGCCCTGGATTTTAGATGGAAGGTAATCCAGGACCCTATCGGCAGTGACCACTTGCCGATAGAAATTTCCTACATCAAGGGAGGATGTCCAGTTGATGCAGTCCCCGTTAATCGTGACTTAACGAGGAACATCGACTGGACGAGATACGGTGAATTAGTAGCCGCTTCGCTTTCTCTTGACTTGGAAGATTTGTCTCCAGTTATGGAGTATGAAAAACTTGTTTCAGTAATAAACAAGTGCGCCCTTGAGGCCCAAACAAGGCGCTCCCACCAAGCAGGACATTCAAAAAACCTCCCACTCCTTGGTGGGACATGGAATGCCAAGCGGCTTTTAACAAGAAGCGGAAGGCGTTTAAAGCGTTCCGGGACACGGGTTCGAGGTCCTTGTATGAAAAATACAAAGGATTGGAGAGAACGTGCAAAAACCTGTTGAAGGCGAAAAAAAAGGGCTATTGGCGTAGATATGTCAATAACCTAGACCCTTCCGCTTCACTTAATTCGCTTTGGAAAATGGCTAGAAGGATGCGAAACAGCAATAACATTAATGAGAGCGAAAGTTTTTCTGGCGAAGAGAACGTGCAAAAACCTGTTGAAGGCGAAAAAAAAAGGGCTATTGGCGTAGATATGTCAATAACCTAGACCCTTCCGCTTCACTTAATTCGCTTTGGAATAACTATTACGCAAAGCGGAAAGTTCATGCATGGAGTAGTTCATATCAGGTCGGGTGGTAGAGGTGATAGCGGGGCCGGACACGGCAGGACCGTAGTAGCTCGAATACCATCCGGAACGCTTCCCCGTAGCAAGGAATGACTGTCCAGCTACACATGGTATCAATTAGTCTAGAAAGCCATTATATGGCCAGCATGGTGTAGCAGGTCCTTCCGCCAAGAAGAAGTGAAGAAGATAGAGCAAGAGAGCGAAGCATCAGCGATAGCACAAAGAGTCCCCGGGGGCGGGTTCTGGTAGGCAAGAAACAAAAGTTGTCTCCAGCTTACTGTTAATACAGTAACACCACCGAACGTACAGCCAATGCTGTTGTAGTGCAAAACGAATCCGTTTCGCTTCGCCATTGCAATCTGCGTTAGCGTGCGGCGTGATCAGTCGAGCGATATGAGGTTCGCCGCGCTCAGGTCCAGATCGTCGCACAGATCAATCACACCGTCCGGATCAAGCATGTGGCTTATGTTGACGAAGCTGTTCACATCATAGCCGGACAGGGAGGACAGCTCCGGTACGGAGGAACCGCTCCCGATCGGCGATCCGGTACCGCCCACCGACGGTAAGCTGCTGCCGAACAGATTGCTCGGCAGCGACGGTGACCAAACGCTCGGCGACGAGCAGAAGGACGAGGCGGACGTTGGGGACGCGGTCACCGGCATCATCGCTACCGAGCTTTGGCTTAGCAGCGCATCCGGTTTACCGCTGACGAACGAATTGTTGCGCCGTTCGCGCGTTGACAGTTCCATCAGCTCGATGCTGCACGGGGGCGAATGTTTGGGGAAGGATTTCGATTCACCCGCACCACTACCACCGAGACGTGGCCAGTCGCGTGCCTCCAACGATGAGCCGGCCGAAAGGGATGCGAACGAACCACCGGACGTGACGGTGCTGCCGCTGGTGCGTGCAGGTTTGCTCAGTCTTACGCTTGCCGGTGTGGGCGTGGTACCACCCAAGGGCTGGGACACTTGGGTGCGTGTCACCGATGGCGAATATGTACCGCCCGACAACGGTGCACTCACCGACGAGGTGGACGCGGACGATTGTGCGGCGGAAGGCAGATAGCTGATGGTGGTGGTAGTGCCACCGCTGAACCCAGTGCTGGCGAACGGCCGGATCGTAATCGTGCCGCCACCGGTCTGCGACACGGTTGCGGTCTGGGACTCGCGCGGCACCAGACACACACCGACCCCACCATTCGTTCGGGTACGACCACCACCGGAACCGGTCTTTACCGTGGCCGTGGCTGGTGAAGCTTTGGCGGTGGTGTGCAGTATCTGATGCTGCCCGGCACTGATTACCTTTACCTTGGTGCTACCACTAGCGACGGACGCGGTGGATGCCGCCATCGGCTTTAGTGCGTTCAGTGCGTACGTGACGGCGGTTATGGTTGGACCGAGCGTAACCCCACCCGACGACACCGTGGTGGCTGTGGCCGTAGCGGTCGTGGTGGTGGTGGTTGTGGTCACCGGTGCATTATACTGCTGCAGCAATTCCGTTATGCTTCGACGGATCTGAAAGTAGCAAAGAACATCATATTATTGTTGTTATTGCGAAACTTTGTTTTATTCTAGAACAGGTCCCAAAATGCCACATTGGACAAACCGGTAGCCGTCGCATAGCCAGCTTTAAGTGACAAGTGTTTTACGTCGAGTTGCGGCAAATGCATGTTTATCAGATGATCGTACAGATTGATTGCAGCTTGTTTTTCGATTGATTGTAGCTAAATTCAAAATTAAATGAAGATAAAGCGTTAGCCACTGAGCTGGCGATTCTCTCATTCTCTACAGTGGTGGGTAGTCAAATTCGGACACATGATTTTCGGGCGCTCTTATCACTTTGCGGCGCTTTTACCAGTATACTAGAGTTATCAAACGACTTGAAAACTTTGCAGTTATCTTTTTCTACTTCTCTTCTTCACGAATATGTGAAAAGATATTCAAAAATGCTATTTTCTACGAAAATAATGAGGAGCAAATGAAAAATAGTCTGAATATCATGCTGGGCACCTGCCCGACGTAGGCAAGAAACGTCTGTTAAGAATCTTCAACAATATGTTGGAGCTTAACAGCGTCCCGCAAGAATGGAGAGAAGTGAAAGTTGTCACTATTTTGAAACCTGGTAAACCGCCATCACGACACGATTCATACAGGCCAATATCATTACTATCGTGTCTGAGGAAACTCCTTGAAAGGATGATTCTTTTCCGTCTTGAAGAATGGTTGGAAACGAATAACCTTCTTTCAAATACCCAGTTTGGTTTTCGTAAAGCGAGGGGTACTAATGACTGTTTAGCCCTTTTGGTTACAGAGATAAAGGGAGGATGTCCAGTTGATGCAGTCCCCGTTAAACGTGACTTAACGAGGAACATCGACTGGACGAGATACGGTGAATTAGTAGCCGCTTCGCTTTCTCTTGACTTGGAAGATTTGTCTCCAGTTATGGAGTATGAAAAACTTGTTTCAGTAATAAACAAGTGCGCCCTTGAGGCCCAAACAAGGCGCTCCCACCAAGCAGGACATTCAAAAAACCTCCCACTCCTTGGTGGGACAAGGAATGCCAAGCGGCTTTTAACAAGAAGCGGGAGGCGTTTAAAGCGTTCCGGGACACGGGCTCGAGGTCCTTGTATGAAAAATACAAAGGACTGGAGAGAACGTGCAAAAACCTGTTGAAGGCGAAAAAAAAGGGTTATTGGCGTAGATACGTCAATAACCTAGACCCTTCCGCTTCACTTAATTCGCTTTGGAAAATGGCTAGGAGGATGCGAAACAGCAACAACATCAATGAGAGCGAAAGTTTTTCTGGCGAGTGGCTGAATGAGTTTGCCCACAAGCTTTGCCCCGACTTCGTTCCTGCGCAAAGTTTTAAACAACATGCGCCTGGCAGTGATCCTAGAATGGATTCACCGTTCACTATGGTTGAGCTATCACTTGCTCTCCTATCATGCAAAAATTCTTCCCCAGGTCTGGATCAGGTTAGTAGCAAACTGCTGCAAAACCTTCCCGACGTAGGCAAGAAACGTCTGTTAAGAATCTTCAACAATATGTTGGAACTCAACAGCGTCCCGCAAGAATGGAGGGAAGTGAAAGTTGTCACTATTTTGAAACCTGGTAAACCGCCATCACGACACGATTCATACAGGCCTATCTCCTTACTATCGTGTCTGAGGAAACTCCTTGAAAGGATGATTCTTTTCCGTCTTGAAGAATGGTTGGAATCGAATAACCTTCTTTCAAATACCCAGTTTGGTTTTCGTAAAGCGAGGGGTACTAATGACTGTTTAGCCCTTTTGGTTACAGAGATACAGCTTGCCCGTGCACGCAAGCAGAACATGGGGTCTATTTTCCTGGATATACAGGGGGCGTTTGACTCAGTTTCACCATATAAGCTGAGTCAAAAATTAAAAAATGCGGGGCTGCGACCAAAGTTGAACAACTTTCTGTTCCACCTTTTGTCGGAAAAAGCTATGTACTTCAACAATGGTCATGTGCAGTTGAAGCGGACCAGTTTCCACGGACTAGCACAAGGGTTCTGTTTGAGCCCCCTGCTATATAACTTTTATGTTAGTGAAATAGATTCCTGTCTAGCGCCTAATTGTAGCCTTAGACAATTGGCAGACGACGGCGTCATATCAGTCGCAAGCAGGGACGCCGTCGAAATACAACTGGCTTTACGAACCACCTTGGATACTCTAGCCGAGTGGTCTGACAACCTTGGTATCAATTCTCTGCAAAGAAAACTGAGATGGTAATCTTTGCTCCCTTTAGAGACACGACAAATAACAGGGAGAAAAGACTATTTGACCCAAAAATTGACGTCTTTTTGTATGGTGAAAAAATATCAAGTCGCGACAATTTTCGATACCTTGGTGTTTGATTTAATTCAAGACTAAACTGGAGTACTCACATCACCCATCTGGTGCAAAAATGCAGTAAAAGAATCAAAGGCCTTCTTGCGTGGCCCCTTCAACTACGATGCCTCCGTGGATTCGGACCAGGACGAGCGGAATTTTCCTCTTTGGCGAGGCCCCGAGCTGCCGCTCCCTCCGCACCTAGGTTGATCCTCCACTGCGTAAATCTTATGCATTTGTACGTCGTCATCACCTACGGTTGTGACAATACGGCCCCTGGCCGTCATACTATACATTAAATAAAAATAAATAAATATATTAAATGTTAATAGCGTTCGTGATCTAGGTGTAATACTGGACGAAAAATTAACAATGCGTGACCACTACGAAGATATTATCAACAGAGCGAATAGAAATTTTGGCTTAGTACGAAAAATGACGAGTAAATTCAATGATCCTATGTGTATAAAAACATTGTTTGTCAGTCTTGTACGTTCTATCAAAGAGTTCTCGTCCGTTGTGTGGTGTCCTTGTACTGATCATTGGATCCAGCGTTTAGAAAGAGTGCAAAAACATATGCCCAAACACGCTATAAGACTTCTTAGATGGTCCAATAGTTCAGATTTGCCGCCTAGAATCTTTAGAAAATCGCCTCGAGAAAGCTAAGGTTATGTTTATTAGCAAATTACTAAAGGGACAAATAGACGCTCCTCGCCTACTTCAGAAAATCAATCTTCATATACCACGAAGCAGTGCAAGACGTACAAATTTTATTCACGTGGATCGTTTCGACAACAGCTACGCGGCAAATGAGCCAATGTCTGCTATGGCACGAAGTTTTAATTTTGTTTTGCTTGTCTTTTTTCACATATCGTCTAGCAGCCATAGTAATGACCTACGTTTTACTTACTTACTTATCAGGCGCTACAACCGCTTCGCGGTCTTGGCCTGCTGCAACAATCCTACGTTTACCCTTTTTATTTATTTATTTTATTTATTTATTTACACCCATAAGAGGCTTGCCAAAAGGCTTAGCCAATCCGAAACATAAAAATCTAAACTTACCAACTAACAAAAGAAAGAGAATATTGACTTATAAGCTATTAACTACTTATAAAGGCCCTAAAAAAACAAAAACAAAAAATAATAATAATAATAAAATTGCCGAACACAGACTTGAAGGGGGCATAGGGCATTACAATGAAACATTAGGAGGGGCTGGAGACAATCCGGATCGGAAAGAGGATAGGGAGATGTTGAAGTCAAAGTGAGGATAGAAATACGGATGAGGATAGTGAAGATAGAAATTGGCGAATACAGACAAGAATCAGATCATGGTAGCTTAACACTCTACGACGTGTTGGCAGAAACAAAGGATCGCGAGAGCGGAGAGAACGAGTTGGAACATAACAGTGGATGAGGGATAGAAGATTAGGAGCATCGATCCTACCCAGCAAAAGACCCGCAACAAATAGAGCTTTAACTCGTCTGCTTTCGAGAGATTCCAGACCGAGCATTTGGCAGCGAACACTGTAAGGTGGAAGGAGAGCACCATGAAGACCTCCAAGGCGTTTAAAAGCAAATCTAGTAAAGCATCGCTGTACCTTTTCAATCCGATCAATCCAAGATGAGCAACTCGGACTCCAGGAAGCACTAGAATGCTCCAAGATGGGACGTACATGACAACAATAAAGAGTTTTCAAACATAAAGGATCAGTGAAATCAGCCGTGATCCTGCGTATAAGACCTAGGGTTTTCATAGCTTTTCCACACATTGCATTAATATGGGAATTGAAAGAAAGCTTTGAGTCCAGGTAAACGCCAAGATCACGGGCGGAAGGCACCCGAGTCAGAAGCAAAGAATTAAGGGAATAGTCGAATAACACAGGAGAGCGGGAGCGGGAAATAGACAAAACAGAACTCTTATCGAGACAAAGGAATAAGAAGTTGGCAGAACACCAAGAGGAAAGGTTAGTAAGAAGGGATTGAAGAAATAAACAATCAGAAGTTGAACATGGTAGAATATTTTAAGATCATCAGCATACAGAAGATGAGAAAAAGGAGGAAGAATACAGCTAACATCATTAATGAATAGAAGGAAAAGGAGAGGACTAAGAACACTACCCTGAGGAACAAGGAACAAGGAGAGGCAAGAATCGATCTTGACGCAATAGCTACGATCGCAGAAATAGGATCCAAGCCAAGAAACAAGCCCGGTGCGCAATCGAGTTGCGATTAAGTCAAAAGCGGGTCGAAACCTGGCGAAACGCCTGTCACCGTGTAGGAAACACCCGTTTTTTTCAATGTATGTGTGCGTCTTGTCAGTTTTGGTTTTTTGCTCGGGACGATTCAAAATAAACATAAGAAGAAGAAAAATAATCATTGCGAAATGTAAACAGTGAAAATTATCATCAATAAAGATTGTGTGTTTGCAAATGTTTTATATCATTGTATGTATTCGGAATCTATTGAACAAGTGATTTTTACGTGAACTCTCGGATTTATTGAGCATTTGGTTGAGGTTTCGACGGTGCTGAAATTGGTACAAAGAATGGCACCGTTGCATCAATGTGGAGACAAAGTTCCCCTTCGCAGTTGTCCACCGCTTCACAGAATCATTATAAGGTATCATGTATGGACAATATGCAGAAACGTATCATCTTGCAAAGTTTTAACCGCAATGTTCTAGTTTTGTTGCAGCACCACGGAACCTCCTTGTAACTGGCTCTGAAGATGATGACACTGATTGAAAAACTGAGTGTGAACTGTGGTTATTTGAAAATAAGATAAATAAAGCCTGATTTGGGAAGAAATATAATGTACACAACTATCTGGCATTGTTTTTGGTTTGACAAACAGTGGTGGTGCAAGTATGTGGCGATAATATGATAGCTCTCACTAAATAATAAACGATAACGATATTGTTTTTCACTTCGGGTGCTGCACTCTTTTATTTCTTGTAGAATAACTCCTTAGCACTTAACTCACATAAATTTGTATCGCTCACTATTTTTGTAAACATCACATGTTCTGGTATGATTTGTAAATAAAATAATGAACATAAAGAACAAAACAGTCATTTGTGACCGAAGATGGCCGCCAAAAAAAAGCTACTCACCTTGAGCTTTCGCTTTGGAGAATTCTGAAGGCTCTCAAGGCTTTGTGTGCTTTATGCGGTTATTAGACGAGGGATTTTTCGGGAATTTATTCCGGTTATTTTCTGTCAAATCGAGTTTGACAGATAAATGCCGGTCTGAAAAAGTGAATTCGGCATGCCCAATTCATATTCCGTTTTGCCTGGCATTTTTCTGTCAAACTCATATATTTTTTACATTTTTGTAGCTTTATTTTTCTTTCGCTACAATTGTTGACCATCATAGTGATTATATTGAATATTTAAGAAGAATATTCCAACAAAACATGGGTTTGGGGGCTTTATTGGTTTCTTAACCCGAAAGAAAGCATCGATCGAAATGGGCCAAAAACATCTTTGCAAGATCTTGTGTTATTACACGGGCGGGTGGCATTTTTGTGTCAAACGACCTGTTTGACAGAAAATAACCAGAATTTATTCCAGCAAAAATCCCTCGTCTAATAACCGCATAAATCACTACGAAACCTTTTCTCGCCTTAGGAAAAGGCAAACAAACGATGAGGAAGTATTGGGATACTAGTAATTGGTTATACGGATTACTCACATTCAGTATTGCAATTACAGTACTCTTACCTTTAGCACACTTGCACATTTTGGTAATTTTTGCATTGCTATAATTTGTAACGTATTTAAAAACTATTTTGTTCACAAAACTTTGAAATGCCGATTTGTGCTGCTTTCTCAACGGTACTTATAATTTCAATAATGCCCTTCACCGTTCTTATACATTTGCTGAAGCACAGAATAAACAAAACACGAATTTCCACTTTGCACCATACAGAATCCTGCTCTGGCTAAGTTCTCTAATCCAGCAGGCAAAGAATTGTGCACTGACTGATTGGTACCACTCGCCAAGCTATTTATACGAAGTTCTAGTTCCAATTTCAATCAGTTCATTCCTCTCACCGGTGAACAGTATCATGGTTTAGAATTGATCCTCTTCAATTGAAATATCCTACAAGCGCCTCTACGTGATACAGCTCCCTACCAGGTCCTCATTAGCGAGAAGAAGCATTGTCAAACCGTTTGGTAATGGTAATGGTGGCAAATTGATGACAACATTTGCCAACCCTTGTCAGATGGGCATGGATAGAATTCGATCGTTGTCACAGTACCGAAAGCAAAAGTACAATCGCTTAACTTTGAAAGAACCGATTACGAAAAATAAAATGAAGATTCGACTGGGTGATTGCTTCGTGATTAACGTTAAAGATTAGCAGTCAGTACCACATCGCTGTCGTTGATTGTAGATCGCATCCCAGCTTTTTCCCAACACTGTGATTGGTTGCGATCCATACAGTGCTGGCCGGCTAGTTGTAGAAGTGCCGCAATACGCCAATTTAACGAAGCCCGTTGCAATTTATCCGATTGATAGCCGTTCACTAGAAAGCATGCAAGTTTAGATGCACATGGCAGTCTTTCTACAGCATGATTAACTGCATTTTATTTAATGATGTATGTTAAATGATTCACAGTGATGAACATGTACGAACTAATTAAGCTGTGTGTTCATAAAGCAACCTTCAAGTGATTTGTGTGTTTTTTTTTTGTTAAACGTATATTGCCAAAGAAACAACGATTAAAGCTGTCAAAGGTAAATAAAAACATAACATAACAGTCAAAGCATGAGGGCCGCGCGGTGGTATAAGTTGGAAACGGCGTCAATTGTTAACATAAAGGGAAATCGGTATCGAATCCCTTCCGGGTTTCGTCTCTCCCGTACGTAAGACTTACAATCCTAACTTAACTTAAGCCAAGGAACTTAACTTGCTCCAAACTAAAAACAATTTTGACAGATAATATGCTAATTGACATTACTGTCAGCCTTCGCGATTTATTTTGCAATCTAGTTTGCGTTTCGTCTGGAGCGGCTTTAAGAGATCATTGTTTGACGATAACAGAACTGTTGTTTAATTTCAATATGCATCATATCATGTACCTCATGAATATATTTGTTTTCTTTTAAAAATATAAATTTTTTTAGAAATGGTGTAACCATTGGTAATTTTGCACTATCCCTATTATAATAAGCTAAGTTCGAGAGACAGATTCTACGTGATCATCCATGATGATAAATTTTTGAGAATAACCTTGTATAAGACATACTTATAGCTATAAGTAAGGCTTGGCCTACTAGATATTCAGTCTTGGATTGTTAGTCTTTCGTGGACCCTTTCGTGCTAGCAATTCTAAATATTAGGCCGAAAACGCACTGCGAGTAAAACGCGCCTGTAGTTTATTGTGCAAATTTTATCGTAATTTGAAATTTGAAATTATTTTCACACGTTGATACGACAAGCCGCCATCGCACCAACCGCCTTTAACTATATCCTTTGGTGGATTACCGTTGCATAACTTGGAACTTGGATTGTACCAGCTTCTTCGTAGGTGTTCTCACACCACACGTCCTCTTTATTTACATTCTCCATTTAGAATCGTTTGTAAAGATTGGTAAAAATAAAATGTTATGTGTTGCAGAACTGTAGTTTTGTTATGCATATCAAATTACAAGTTAAGAGTTAGCTTTAATACCACTAAGCCTGCTTTTGTGAACCAGTTAATTCTTAACATGTTAAACGCTATACATATTTTA
Source organism: Anopheles maculatus (assembly GCA_002091835.1). Taxonomy (NCBI): domain Eukaryota; kingdom Metazoa; phylum Arthropoda; class Insecta; order Diptera; family Culicidae; genus Anopheles; species Anopheles maculatus. Next base: position 1,765 of record KZ064108.1, on the reverse strand, counting down.
CAAAGCTCTCCGTTCTGTAGCCATTTCACCGCAAATCGCGGCAAGTGGGTTGTGCGTGCCCGTTTCAAAATGACCCAACGATACAGGACAATTCAAAATAGATAAAAATAAAAAAAAGCTTAACAGAATATAATTGGTAAAGGTTTTCTGAAGGAACAATTCCCGACTATTTGTAAAACATTACGCAATCCGCTTACGTGCTAATTAAAAATGTTTTGCACTATCGATTCCGAAGAACAATTTGCAAAAATAGCATGCACGGCTGACAAGCTTTCTTCACGAAATATATCGTCTATGCACAGACACGGTACACACACACACACACGGTGTAATTCTCAACATGCATAGCTTAGAACAAAACTCATCTCATAACAATCACGTACGACTCAACCCCGGTGGTACAAACCGCAACACTTCAGACAAACAAGGTAAATTCGACTACAAACAAGTTCAATTCCCATTCTTACTTGCCTCATTTACAGCATTGATAAAAAGTAGCGTCTGCACTCGCGTGCCCCCTAGTGCAATCATCCTACACACAGAGAAAGTGACAGTACAACAAGAACAAGAACGAGAGCACGAATGAGTTATAACCATAAAAAGAGACGAACAAAGCCACACAGTCAAAAAAGTAACCTTTTTTTGACCATTTCTTTGCCACAATAAAAGAGAGTGAGAGCTTGTGAAGAGAAAATGGTCAAATATTTCTGCTATTTTTAGGGTTTTTTGACCGTGTTTGGACGGTCAAATTTTAGTCAAAAAACGTTCCGAAAAGCAGCGAAATCGTTCGCTTGGGTAAGAGCGGAGGTATCGGTCAAGCATGAGAGCGAGAGCACGATCAGTCGCTCATGCAGATTCAAACAGAACGGAACACGGAAACGCTTATACGCTGACATCAAACTGAAAATAAAGACATATTCTTACACAGGCTGTTTCGCACATTTCACACGTGTTTTTTTTATTTAAACATCCGAATAATAAGTATATTTTTGTGAAAACATTCAAAGTCGACCCGATTGTAGGGATTGAGATGAGTAGGAAAGAGAAATTAGGACGTAATTGGTTGAAGAAGAGCGAAGGAAGCATTGAAATCGGTATTTAGACCACAGTAAAGGAAATGATGAAAATATTAACTCTAGCAAGAAAATATTTAATATCAAAATTCGATAGAAAAGCAGTTAGGATAGCAATTTGAATTGAGGCGAGTCAGAGACGCGGCGAAATATGTCATCTACGGTGTGGTAGGGGCGAAAGAAAGAGAAAGAAAACGGGTGTCAACGAGATGAGGGTAACGGTATGTCAGTCTTGTAATGGAATTTGGAGAACGAGGACGCGCGTAAGAAAGTTGCGAAATAAAAAATTGTTTAAATTGGTCGAAATCTTACAAAAAGGTTCATTTGTATTAAGCAGCAATGAGTGACAGTCACGACACCGATTACTTCCTCTGCTGATGGTTGGTACAACGTCGTTGCTGTATGGCCGCTCTTTACAGGCCCCAGCAAACCAAAGTAGCAGTTGGTTTTTTTAATGCTGCTGCTAAACAAGCCACTACTTCTGCGCCTTCCAATGCCTCTGCTGCTTGTAGGTACATCCTCGTTGCTGTATGTGTGTATGGTTTTTGAAAGCATCACTGCAATCATCCACAACACATTCTGTGACGACATTTTGAGAAGAAGCCGGTGCTAAAAAAGAATAAAGTTGTTATGTATACCGGAAAATCAAACGTTTCATACTTTGACATATCTTCAAGCTCAAGCTCTGATAC
>KZ064107.1:3264-24999 GCA_002091835.1 Anopheles maculatus | reverse complement strand
TCCCTTCCCCCCCCCCCCCCGGCCACTAGGAAGATCTTCTGGTGTTTTGTTCGGGATTTTCGGCCAACGACCCCGTACGATTGCCGGTGCTTGAGGTTGCACTTAACGGCTTAAGATAGTGTTAAAGACCTTTTTACGCCGGGTGACAATCGGGCAGTGGTCGCAACGCCGGATCGCTCATAAAAACCCTTGCCCGCGTGTCGTTGCGCTGTGCCGAAGTTTTGGCGCCTGTCAGTTTTTGCGTTTTTTTGTTTTTTTTTTTTTTTGCAAAGATCATAAAAATCGGACACTGAACAGGTGGTGGTAACAAGCGGGCGAACGATATAAATTAATAAAACCATATAATCTTGCCGTGCAAGTTTTGTTGGCAGGCGTGATAATGCGGTCCGAACTCGTAGTGCTCGGGTTTTGTGTTTTTCCAGGACCACACTATCGCCTAAAGGACACATCATTAAATGATCATCCAAAAACCGAAAAGTCTTATCGAAAAGAAATTGCTCAGGACCACTTTCAAGGTTATAAAGATTAAAAATGTCTTGTGTGTGTGTGTGTACAAACGTTGACCAAAAAGCACTTAACACTCACCACAGCAAAACACACTGATTGAAGTTTGACTGATTTTAATGTTCGCGCATTTTTGTCCTGACTGCACCAAAGGTAAACAACTGCAACGTTTTAAAAGGTGCATTAGAGCAGCAAATTTTTTAGTGCCATTGGCGCCTGCTAAAATTTGCACCCCATGAATGTGTGGTGCGTAAGATTTAGCGAGGATGATGGGATGATCGTAAACCGCCACATTGGTTTTGTCCATCGATCTCCGCTGGTGCAATAAAGAACGACGCATTAAACGATAAACATTGTTAGCGGAGTGCAATAAAGCCTCCAAAATTTGGGTGGCAAAGATTGAAAGTCAGGCCGTATTTTATGTGCTGCTGTCTGTCGCTCGCTGCCTGCAACCGTACCGAGGAGCACAAGCTTAATTAGTGCCCCTTATTATTAATATACGTGAGCCTGTGGTGGTGCGATATTATATGCAGAGGTTAAAAGGTCCGAGCGGATATTGAACCCTCCCTTGTGATGGTTTGCCAAAAAATAGCATTCCTGTTGCGCCTGTCGGTCGACTTTCGGGGGTCAGATTACATTCGGGAAGAAATAATCGATCAATGCTCTGGAGGTGAGGGAAAGCCGCAAAAAAAAATCCCCCCTAACGATATATTATGGTAGAGTTGTGTTGGAGTGTCCAGTGTCCATTAAATATCGATTTCTTATAATCGTTGTAATCTCTTAAAATATTACCTTTCTTGGTTTGTTTTTGTTTTTTCGCTTTGCGTTCGTCCAATCCTAGAGATCTGGAGGTTGTACTAGGGAGTGGATAAGCACCTTAATTGCTATCAAATGCCAAGCATCTCGAAGGGGGCTGCTGTGTGGTACGCATTACCAGGAAAAGGGGATTTTTGGGCTTTGCGCAGACAAGAAGTGGCTTGCTTGTTTGTGGGCTAGGAAAGAAAAAAAAAGCTTAGAGAGTGCTGTAGAAACCGGTTCTCACTCGGTCTCACTTGTTAAAACGGCTACCATCAGTAACTAGACGCCCAGTTTGGAGCGGTCCGGTGCTTTAATTACCATTACTTGCGCCCGCTGTGTCAAGACGTCAGAATACTGTAGAACGAGAGTTGGGGGCCGCCTACGAAGGTTACGGTGGCGTTGATCGGCAGCCACCGGCTGATAGCGAGCGCTTGATAAGTGGTGTACGGTGTTAAGGGATGTCCAGATATCTCACCTACGCCCACCTTTGCAAGAGTGGCACGGTCCTCCATTAGTCGAAACGAGGTAGTGTGCTGGTAGTATCGGGGTTGTGAACTCGGCCACCACCAACACCAGCAACTATCCCACAGAGAGATCTAGCCGAGCTTCCGAACGAAATCTTACCATCTGCGGGGCGTATTATTGTTACCACCAACGCTACCGAATCCGCTGAATGGGCTGAAGGGCTACACTGAGAAACACTTTGCACCGTCCGGTTAGCCTCCGTCTTCCTGTGGATGGGTCCTGTGTGATGTTGGCTAAATAGAAATAAAGTTCTAGTGTTCACCTTTCACCGTACAGGCGAAACTCGATAGCTCCGAGGGGAAGGTCGCGTATGAAGCGCAAAAAAAGAAGAACGGGATATCGTATTACGCCTCTGTCCTCCTGTCGAGAAGAGTTGATTCTTTCTCAATTTTACCGAAGCCTCCGTCTTCCTGTGGATGGGTCCTGTGTGATGTTGGCTAAATAGAAATAAAGTTCTAGTGTTCACCTTTCACCGTACAGGCGAAACTCGATAGCTCCGAGGGGAAGGTCGCGTATGAAGCGCAAAAAAAGAAGAACGGGATATCGTATTACGCCTCTGTCCTCCTGTCGAGAAGAGTTGATTCTTTCTCAATTTTACCGAGGACGGACCATGGCTCAGCAGCGTTTTTCTTCATCCACGTTACCGGTGTTCGCATTGTTGCTTCGTCACCGACTCTGATTGAAATTGGTTCCGATCGATCGGGCTTTTGGCGTTGGTGATGATGCGAGATCGTCGTCAACTCGACAGGCGCAAGTACTCTTGCGCTCTTGGGTTTGTTGAAGTGGGTTGGTCGATATGCGAGAAGAAGAGTCGCAAGAGGATAAAGTCGCATCGCAACGGGCGTTAATCATTTCGTTTAATTAATGAAACGCTTGTGCAAATGGTACAAAGTATGCTAAAGGATAAGAAAGGAAACCGGACAACCGTAAAATAAATACAACAAGAAGAGGAAAACCGTTTCCAAATATCATACTTTCCCATAGTAGGCGCGTGTACGATGGTTGGGTCGTTTCTTACCCAACACACCGCAAATGGCATCCAACCGGAAAAGCAATAAAATTAGTTTTATGCTCGCGGAAGATCATCTTCCCTGTGGAGATGAACGTACCAAACGTCCCTAGCGACGACACATGTTGCTCGAATCTGTAAGCATTTGCCGTTTATGCTTTTGTACCCCCAAAGGTTTTGATTAAATCATTCGTTTTGGGCAAATGTGTCGTACACATGCGCGTCACTTCGCGTTTGTCCGCGTGACGTTAGGATGGCGCGCGCGTCTAGTCCCATTTGGGAGGCGTCTATTCTCGAAGTTCCGACGAATTCCTGTTCACCAACAGAATGTTCACTCTCGTGCGCAGAATGTTCTGGATCTCCAAGCCGGACCGAGAATTCTGTTGTTAGTTTAGCAAACATGGTCCGGTAGCCTTTCTAAAAGCTGGACGTCACGGGTATGGCTATCCCACCGATATTGAATGACAACCGTTTCGGAAAACACTGATGAGTGTGGCCCTAGCATTGGCAGGAACAAGGGAATCGCTAAAAAAACCGCAACCACAAAGAGGACTCTCTGTACGCAGGCAAGCGGATGCAGAGAAACCCTTCAATGCACGGGTCCCTAGGAATGATCGCAAAAGAGGAAGAGATGACGTGTCGAAGTTGATGCATGAGTTTTTTGTTTGTTACATGCTAGAGGAGTGTACCTGTTGCTGTTTGAGTGTCTCTCTGCTCCCTGTCAGAGGTATTGGCGACATCTTTTTATCTGTCGCTTCTTGGTTGTGTGCTTCCCAGCATTTGCTTCACTGGTGGATGTCAGCTCCATTTCGGAAGGTACTTATCTACGCGGGCTACTCCTATTACCATCGACATTCTCATCCTTCTCACTGTATCGGTACCAGCACCGCTCCAGTCTAGGGTGTTTCGCCACCCGCAGTGGCTAATAGCAGCACACACAAAGCTCGGGTGTTGTTCTGTTCTGTTCCCTTGGTTTTTGTACCACCCAACGCGACCCCCAGGAATCAGGACCGTATCGAAACGCGAAGCCAGAAGGAAGGTTTTTTTTTAATGTTTCGGCTTCCGCGCATCAGACACCGCACATCCGCGTGGGGAGTTAATTTGAGAAAAAAGAAAATGTTATGAACAGCAGCACCATTCACTTCTGGGTGGTGTTGTTGGTGGTTTCCCGTTCTGGGGAGGGAAGTTCTGCATGTGCGCTCGCGCGCGCGCGCTCTTTGTGTGCGGTGCAATGCTATAAAATAGCTGCGGACAAAGTCTCTATGGGAAAAGTAAGGCCGAATAGGTATAAGGGTGTGAGCGTGCGCGCGCGCCCGACCCTATCCTAGCGTGTGGAGATCCGGAGCGGATGGATTGGTTAGATGATCGGCCTCGTGATCACAGCTTCGGGAACCCCGGACTGTGAGATGTGGCTACCTGCGGTGCTAATGGGTTCTCGTCATCTCATAGGCTGCTTTTCGATTAGTCAGCGAATCGAATCGGCACAATCTGACCTGCTTGTGGTGATGGTTTTTGTGTGCGCGATCCTGAGAACATCTCATCCCCGCAGATGAGAAAACCAGATCACCTGCATCGGCGTGGAGACAAAGTTAGTGAGCACTGCTGGAAATTGGATGCTCCGAAAATGATGATGAGCAAGAAGTGCTACACACAATGGACATTCTTTGTGCAATTCGTCCCGCTCGATTAGAAAAAATGGCCATCCTTCTTCAGGACACTACCCACTCAACCTGGTGGTTGTGTCGCGGAAGCAGAACTTCGATCAGATCGCGTTCTTTTAGACATCAACTTACACATCAAGAGCTGCAGGAACATCCTCCACAGAGACGAGAGGGATTGTGCAATTTATTCCCGCCAGCCAGCGGTCAGTTCTCACGCGAGTTTTAGGGTTCGCGCGCTCGCCAACACTCCCACGGTGTGCGATGGTGAAAGAAGATTGCTTGCTCACGTGTAATTGGGCACTCGAGGCAAACGGGGCAAACACAGCGCCGTCACCTTTTTCTTACGGTGTGGCACTATTATAGAGCGTTGTCCGAACGCGATTTGCTAATTTTCGTTTCCCAAACGCGACATCGGGGATGCCACTCGGTTGGTGTCTTGAATCCGCTTACCTTAGTCCCGCTGCGGAGAGGTAGGCAGCTAGGTAGCAACTTTCACTCGCGCGCGTTGAATGTTGCGTGACGTGACGACTTTTTGCGTACGAAATTCGTCCACTTGCGTTCGCTTAAAAGGCCAGCAAAGTACATTTAATTACGTACACTAACTGCTGGTGCGACTGAGTAATAGAACTAGCACTATTAGATTGTTCCTGTGTTGGCGCAGAGTTTGGGAACTGTCACAGCTCTGCCTTGAGAGCGAGATAATGTTCTCTTGTGCGCACTCGTTACCACTCCACATAGGTCGAAGGCGTCCGTTGACGTCGAGTCATCATCGTCTCTTTGAAGCAACAAAATCACGGTGAAAGGTGATGATGCCGATGCTTGATGATGTTGATGATGGTGGTGATGATGGTGGTGTTCTCTATAACATTACCCTTGGTCTAACATTTGAAGGGAGCATAAGGCGTGTGCTTTGTATGTGTGAGCGTACGTATAGCCTTTCCTATTCCTCGAACGGAGCTGTTTGTTAGTCACCCGTTTATCTGGGCACAACTTTGTACTTTTTTTGTTTTGTGTTTTATTTATTCTTTTTTTTTTGGAAGAGCCACACATCGAGCCAAATAGTGAGGACTGTGTTGTGGTGTTTTATTAGCTTTCTTCCTGCGTTTTTAAATCGAAATTGTTCCCAAGCATGTTTGGGAAGTTGTCAATCAAGGCGAAGAGGTACCTTTGTGCGAGAGGCTCTTCGCCGTAGCCAAACATCGATGACGCTTTCACGTATCCGGGCAATAGGTTTGTTGGTGAGATGGTCCAACGGTGTGTTCGCTCTTGTTCCTTCCACCTTCCCGTTTGGGGGATGATACGTATGACCCAGAGACTCTTCTTGATGGGCGGAATGGGTAGACGATTGTGTGTCTAATGGTCGAACTTCCAGGCACTGGAAGAATCTAAACCAAATCCCAGGACCTCTTGGTGTGGAGTTTGCAATTCTCTCGCCCGGTGGTTAGTTTCGGCACATACATACACGTTAGTGCCGTGATTGATGTTCCCGAAACCCTGCAATTTACTTTTCAATCTGCACTCAACCCACCGCTAAGATGCTGACATCCTTCACCGACCGAATCCGGGAACACATGTCCGGTGTCCGGTGGCGTTGGAAATTATAGTGTGCAATTAGCATCGAGACTCGGGGAGTAACGGAGAGCGAACCTCATATCGGCGGGAGGGTGTCTTTGCGAGGACTTAAACGTCGTGAACTGACTACTGAGTTCGAGCGGGTTTCTTGGTTCGAACTGACGCGAACGTTCAGTTCAAGAGGGTGTTTTTTTTTGCTGTTGTTTGTTGTTTGTGTGTGATCTCTAGTAGCACAACGTTTGAAGGTGATGCCAACGCATAGTTCCATGTGCGCAACCTGTACGAAAGCTTTTTTTGTCTTTCCTTATGTATAACGTGGCACGGTCCACAAGCACTCTTAAGCGTCTCGGACGCCCTTCCACGGACACACCAAGACCACACACTCAAGATACAATTACTTCGACTCCCCAAAAATAGACATCCGTCACCAGTACTTCTACTGGCTGCGCGTGAGAAACGCTCTCCGGCAGTTCTCGTACCGTCCGTCCGGTTTGTTGTCGCATAGCGCCCCGCGTAACGAATTAATCAATACGATTCACCCAACTTACGAGCCATATCCCGGACAACTCGTGCTCGTATGGCCGACCAGGTCCGTTGTGCCTGCGAAGTTGCCGCTACTGCTGCATCGCTGCATTTGGTAACACGAGTTCCTAAATCGGGAACGAAATGTACAAATCGGTGTACAAATTTCCACTTGCTGCTGTTGTCTGGGAAACTCACTTTCGTTACGAGTTTGCATTCCGATGTGTGTGTGTGTGTGTGTGTGTGTGTGCGCCTGTGTTTACTCTGCTGATGTCTTCCGCCCCAGACGTTGGTGAATACTTTAGCGATGAGTTTAATGTTTGGAAAATAATATTGTTTGTCGACGTAACAATGTGGTAAAAAAGATGCTTGCGTATGTGGCGGGTCTTGGTCTGTCTGTAAAAACAACAACACATACGCGAAGGGACAGAAAGAGAGTTTGTAACCTTTCTTATTTTAAAGTTCAGCATGTTTTGGGGAAGTTTCACTTACGAAATGGTCCCTATCGGTCTTGGCCATCTTACTGGCGCTCCGAGGGCTCACTATCAACTGACCCAATTCTGGTGCGTTTTAGCTTCGGATTCCTTTTGCTTTGTGCTTACGGCAAAGGTTAGAAAAGAATCCGAAACCAATGGCGGTGGCCCCAACACTCCGACACTTTGAAATAAAAACGATACCGCAAGCATAAAATCAAGAGCATTGGTTCCGAGGTTATTTGCATTTTTTGCTTCTGCTCCCCTTTTCTTTGGGAGGTTGTTGTGCAAAAACAAAACGCCTCCACCTACGATGACACCTTTTCCTTTTGTTTTTTTTTTGGCGCGGCGTCCAAATATTTACACACTTTTCGGTTTCCAGTAGGCAAAACTGTTTTCACAAATATTATTTTAGGTTTTGGAATGGAGAAAAAAGCTCACCATCGTTTATGTTTTGCTTTGCTGGTGTCAACATTTTCATTAAAGCATAACGTTGCGGCAGTCATAATTTCGTGCGGGGACTGTTTGTATGTTTTTATTTTGGTTTTAAAAATTCGTGAATCGAAAATAGTGCTCTCTTTTCGGCTTTTCCTCGGTAGGGCTCGGTTGTGGTGCTGTTTTCTTTTTTTGGTAGGAGTTTTAAATTGTGTTTCAATTCCAAAGGTAAAAACTGGTGGTAAAAATTCTCCACCCCGGGCGGTTGGCCGTCCTTGGTAAATGTTTTCCCAAAAAGCTTGGAAGAACTTTTTCACCTTGGGAGAATTTTTGTGTTGTAAATGAGTAGAAAAATTGTTACTCAAACAAAAACCTAATCCTTCCCGTTTTAAAAGTGTTTTGCTTTATTCTTTCAAGCACATTTTGCGCACGTTGCGCACACCCAAAAAACTATCTCGCCCATCGTTGCCGTGTAAGCGTTTTCTGATGAGCTGGGTGCCTTTTTTGATGTTGCACCGTTTTTCGGTAAAGAATCGAATGAAAGCGGGTTTGCAAAAACAAAAAACAAACAAATAAGCGGAAAATATGGCACTGCTTACGAAGAATTTTTCATTCAAAGGGAATAAAAGCAAACCAGTGAACAAAACGGCACCAGGAATGTAGGTTATTTTTGGGTGTTTTGTTGAACGGTCAAAGAAAGCATTAAATTATTTGTAAAATAATTTTTGTAGGTAAAAAAAAAACCTGTTTAAAGAGAGAAGTACTAAGTGACTAAAAAAGTTAAGCGTTTCCATTCTATGTTTTAATACACTCGAGAGTAGAACATTCTTCAACCTTCTATGTTTTCTTAGCATCTTTTTATTTGTATTTTGGTACCCTTATCGCCACTTCACATTCGAACCGTACCGCAAGTTTCCTAATACAGCTCTCCAGTCCACTGATTAATTCTGTTCACCTCTTCGGTACGCCGGTGGTAAAGAAACGGGCCCGGGCGTTTCGTATTTCAATGCTGTTCGTCGCTTAGCCTCCCGTTGAAATCATTCGTATCGCAGTGGACCTTGTCCAACATTCTCTCGCCCTGGCACAAACGCACTCTCTCTCGCAACGGGGAATAGGGAAGCATATTTCTGCACCAAAAATGGGAACAAACGTCTCTAACAGTGAAGCATCTATTTGCACAAGAAAAACAAGATGTAGGGAGGAAATACAACACACAAGAAACAAAAAATGAAATAAAATAAAAGAAAGAAACGTCAATGCAACCACATACTGCTGTCCTTTTGCGGTTTGGTTCGCAATGGTCAAGCCTTCCCTTGCACGGGGGTTTTTTTTGTGTGTGTGCTGTTGTTGTGTTGCTCGTGATGCTGGTTGACAACATACTGTTGCAAACTACCACCACCACCACCACCACCGCTGACCATACCATTTTCAGCACATTTTCCAATCCTTTCATGGAGTGATTTCAGTGCGTCCGAAAATGGCAAAAGCGGCTTCAGTGCGGTCGCGCTTTTCGTCCTTTTCCGTATAACGTGGCACGGTCCACAAGCACTCTTAAGCGTCTCGGACGCCCTTCCACGGACACACCAAGACCACACACTCAAGATACAATTACTTCGACTCCCCAAAAATAGACATCCGTCACCAGTACTTCTACTGGCTGCGCGTGAGAAACGCTCTCCGGCAGTTCTCGTACCGTCCGTCCGGTTTGTTGTCGCATAGCGCCCCGCGTAACGAATTAATCAATACGATTCACCCAACTTACGAGCCATATCCCGGACAACTCGTGCTCGTATGGCCGACCAGGTCCGTTGTGCCTGCGAAGTTGCCGCTACTGCTGCATCGCTGCATTTGGTAACACGAGTTCCTAAATCGGGAACGAAATGTACAAATCGGTGTACAAATTTCCACTTGCTGCTGTTGTCTGGGAAACTCACTTTCGTTACGAGTTTGCATTCCGGAATGGTTAGGTACGAGTGTGTGTGTGTGCGCCTGTGTTTACTCTGCTGATGTCTTCCGCCCCAGACGTTGGTGAATACTTTAGCGATGAGTTTAATGTTTGGAAAATAATATTGTTTGTCGACGTAACAATGTGGTAAAAAAGATGCTTGCGTATGTGCCGGGTCTTGGTCTGTCTGTAAAAACAACAACACATACGCGAAGGGATAGAAAGAGAGTTTGTAACCTTTCTTATTTTAAAGTTCAGCATGTTTTGGGGAAGTTTCACTTACGAAATGGTCCCTATCGGTCTTGGCCATCTTACTGGCGCTCCGAGGGCTCACTATCAACTGACCCAATTCTGGTGCGTTTTAGCTTCGGATTCCTTTTGCTTTGTGCTTACGGCAAAGGTTAGAAAAGAATCCGAAACCAATGGCGGTGGCCCCAACACTCCGACACTTTGAAATAAAAACGATACCGCAAGCATAAAATCAAGAGCATTGGTTCCGAGGTTATTTGCATTTTTTGCTTCTGCTCCCCTTTTCTTTGGGAGGTTGTTGTGCAAAAACAAAACGCCTCCACCTACGATGACACCTTTTCGTTTTGTTTTTTTGGCGCGGGGTCCAAATATTTACACACTTTTCGGTTTCCAGTAGGCAAAACTGTTTTCACAAATATTATTTTAGGTTTTGGAATGGAGAAAAAAGCTCATCATCGTTTATGTTTTGCTTTGCTGGTGTCAACATTTTCATTAAAGCATAACGTTGCGGCAGTCATAATTTCGTGCGGGGACTGTTTGTATGTTTTTATTTTGGTTTTAAAAATTCGTGAATCGAAAATAGTGCTCTCTTTTCGGCTTTTCCTCGGTAGGGCTCGGTTGTGGTGCTGTTTTCTTTTTTTGGTAGGAGTTTTAAATTGTGTTTCAATTCCAAAGGTAAAAACTGGTGGTAAAAATTCTCCACCCCGGGCGGTTGGCCGTCCTTGGTAAATGTTTTCCCAAAAAGCTTGGAAGAACTTTTTCACCTTGGGAGAATTTTTGTGTTGTAAATGAGTAGAAAAATTGTTACTCAAACAAAAACCTAATCCTTCCCGTTTTAAAAGTGTTTTGCTTTATTCTTTCAAGCACATTTTGCGCACGTTGCGCACACCCAAAAAACTATCTCGCTCATCGTGGCCGTGTAAGCCTTTTTATGATGAGCTGGGTGCCTTTTTTGATGTTGCACCGTTTTTCGGTAAAGAATCGAATGAAAGCGGGTTTGCAAAAACAAAAAACAAACAAATAAGCGGAAAATATGGCACTGCTTACGAAGAATTTTTCATTCAAAGGGAATAAAAGCAAACCAGTGAACAAAACGGCACCAGGAATGTAGGTTATTTTTGGGTGTTTTGTGGAACGGTCAAAGAAAGCATTACATTATTTGTAAAATAATTTTTGTAGGTAAAAAAAACCTGTTTAAAGAGAGAAGTACGAAGTGACTAAAAAAGTAAGGCGTTTCCATTCTATGTTTTAATACACTCGAGAGTAGAACATTCTTCAACCTTCTATGTTTTCTTAGCATCTTTTTATTTGTATTTTGGTACCCTTATCGCCACTTCACATTCGAACCGTACCGCAAGTTTCCTAATACAGCTCTCCAGTCCACTGATTAATTCTGTTCACCTCTTCGGTACGCCGGTGGTAAAGAAACGGGCCCGGGCGTTTCGTATTTCAATGCTGTTCGTCGCTTAGCCTCCCGTTGAAATCATTCGTATCGCAGTGGACCTTGTCCAACATTCTCTCGCCCTGGCACAAACGCACTCTCTCTCGCAACGGGGAATAGGGAAGCATATTTCTGCACCAAAAATGGGAACAAACGTCTCTAACAGTGAAGCATCTATTTGCACAAGAAAAACAAGATGTAGGGAGGAAATACAACACACAAGAAACAAAAAATGAAATAAAATAAAAGAAAGAAACGTCAATGCAACCACATACTGCTGCCCTTTTGCGGTTTGGTTCGCAATGGTCAAGCCTTCCCTTGCACGGGGGTTTTTTTTGTGTGTGTGCTGTTGTTGTGTTGCTCGTGATGCTGGTTGACAACATACTGTTGCAAACCACCACCACCACCGCTGACCATACCATTTTCAGCACATTTTCCAATCCTTTCATGGAGTGATTTCAGTGCGTCCGAAAATGGCAAAAGCGGCTTCAGTGCGGTCGCGCTTTTCGTCCTTTTCCTTGTGTCTGCCATCCCCCGGACTTTCCCCGCTCCTTTCGCTGCCCTCCCCCTTCCACCTCGATCATCCATTTTGTCCATTCTTATTTCGTTTCGATCCTGCCGTTGGGCGGCTACACACCGGTTGGCCGGCAAACCGAGCCAACGAAACGCTGTGTGTGATGTTTGAGCAAGTTTCCTTTTAGCGCTTCCGTTTTGCCCACTTTTGGGATGGCGATCGAGACGGTTGTGCCAAGCAGTTGGGCGGCATTTTATGCTGCAGGACGTGCGATTGTGTGTGGCTGTTGTGCGCACTGGACGTGATAAAATGTTGTACCGATGTAACCCATGGAAGCCCTGTTCCATTAGGCGAGCTTAAGATCTGAAGGGATGGTTAATGGTGGGGGTGGAAGGGAGGGTGAGAAAAGAAGGCAAATACTTTTTTTTATCTTTCTGCAGCAAAAACCTACGGAGTGCACCATTGCACAATCCGATAATAAAGAAGCAATTTTCGTTCTATTTTGTATAAAGTCTACTAACTTGTGTGAGTCACCTCACCGAACTCATCCACCCAAAACGCAAACCGAAAACGATAATCGATGCTACAATGTGCTCTGTTCTTCTACCTTTCTTCCAGATGCATGTGCGATCCGGGCTACACCGGCAAGAACTGCGAGTCGGGCTACATCCCATGCTCACCGTCACCGTGCCAGAATGGTGGCACCTGCAAGCAATCGACCAAGTACTCCTACGAATGCAAATGTCCACCGGGTAAGTACGGAAATGATATCAGAGTGCCCGCGAGTGCCCAACCGCGCTCGAAAACGAGCACGCAGCGGCGACAGTGAGACAAAGAAAGGAGGCAGCGTAACATAAATCATAAATGCGGCGGATGGATGCTCATTTGTTATGATCAAACGTGTGTGCTGCTCGGTGCTCTATTTTCCTCGTCCGCTCGATTGCATTCAAATTGCAGTTCCCTTGCTGTGCGGGGCCCGACTGAATCCCCATTCTCACACATCGTCGTCACCTTCGGGTGGCTGTACGCGCGCGCCCGCGCCCTACATTGTTAACCTGCCAGATCATCCATTATTCTGCAGGCGTGTGTGTGCGCGCGTGGTGTTTGTGTGTGTGCAACACATAAAAGCGTTGTTGTTGCGGTTCCTTTTTAGTGGAAGCTGGAAAAATGGACACCACCCATTCTCACCTTTTTTTTTTTGCGCCGACACACCGGAGAGAAGAGATGTGCTGATTGCTGGATTTTGTAATTTTTTTTCTTTTTGTTATAAGCTTCCTTCAAATGATGTGTCGTTTCGAATGTGTGTGTTTGTGCGCCACACCCCATACACACCTTGATCAAGCACAGAAGGGGGGACAGGGGATTGAAATGGAAATCGAATTAAATTGCGCATTTTTCTCCGCTTTCAATACAAAATACTCTCTGACGCTTTTTGTGTATAGTCCCGCGACGGCGGTTTTGCGGCAAACATTGTGAACAATGCATGTACCGCGCTGCATCAAATTGTTGCAGATGTGGGGGGGTTCTTCGGGGTTGGGGCGTGCTGCAATCATCAACCCCATCAAAATCATCATCCATCATCGCCGGATCGAAATCGGGGTGATTAGAGGGAACGAACGATTCGCGAATGATTCGTGCGGTTTCTTTTTCTCTTACACTGCTGTGTCCTCTTGTCTTGCAAATAATATTTTATTTTGTTGTGGCGGGCTTACAAAACGATACCCCAAAGGGCTGCACCTTGCGTGTTCGGTGCATGTGTGTGTATGTGTGTGTGTAATGTACAATGTTTCGGGATGCAAGAAGAGAAAAAGAAGCTGCATCTTCAGCTTCTTAGCCGTGCGTCTTTCGTCAACGTGTCAACCGAATTGCGGGACAGCAGGAGAAGCAGCAGCAGCAGCAGGCAACAATCAAACCGACGTGTATACTCATCAACAATCAACACCGCTACAATCAAAAGGCCTACCATCAACAATCAAACC
The DNA here is from genome assembly GCA_002091835.1 of Anopheles maculatus. Lineage (NCBI taxonomy): Eukaryota > Metazoa > Arthropoda > Insecta > Diptera > Culicidae > Anopheles > Anopheles maculatus. Next base: position 11,372 of record KZ064107.1, on the reverse strand, counting down.
CTGGTGGCGGCACGAACCACCGAACAAAAAATCATGAAGCAGAGAGTGTAATTGTGAAGAAACAGATTGATTTTTTTCTTTTTGCGTGTGTTGCAGGATGACCGCTGTTTTCTTGTGTTAATTGTTTTAAGAAAATGAATTGGGGCTACAAAAAAACTGGTTTCCATCCAATTTTATAAAAGATGGCGCTGTCTGTCGGACGGCAGGACCCCAGGCTCAAATCTCACAGTTCTCTCGTAGTGAGGACTGATTAGCGAACTACGTGGTATCAATAAGTCTAGTAAGCAGTTACATAATTGTCAACCACATTTTGCTAGTGTTATTGCGAAGTTTTCAGCTAAAGTTTAAATTTAAATTAAAGAACAAATAACCGCGGTCGAGGTCTGTTGATTACTTCAAGAATCTTTTGAAGTAGAATGTATTGTTGAATATACCAGGTGCCAGAGGAGTGGTTCAATCGCTTCAGAAATGACGATTCTTACTATAAAGACTAGAAGCACTCCTGAAGGGTGAAAATGTTTGAAGATGAGAAATTGGAAGCATTCCTGAGTGAGAGTTCGTGCCAGACGCAGAAAGAATTGCATTGGGATTACATTGGGATTCGTCCAAGAAGTTGACGATTGAGTTGGCCCAACGTATTGAAACCGAGCGACATCAAACGGCGATTCTCCGTGGTCGAGATCTCCTCCTGAGCCTAACCTTAAATCTAAACACCGTAAACATATCCCGTACCTGGTTGAGCAAACTCAAGCAACAGCGAAGCGGAATAGTCCATCGCAGAATGTCATACTGTGCATTGGATGAGATCACAAAAGGCGTCATTTCTTATGAACTACTTCCGAATGGTCAAACCATCAGTGGGAAGCGGCATCGAAACTAACTAATTCTTTTGGAGCTAATAATGAAGGAAAAACGACCAGAGTATACGACTAGACACGAGTCTTCATCACGACATTATCTCGATCGAAGAATGTATGGAAAATAGCAGATTGGATATTCTAACTTTCGATCGACGCAGTACGCACTTAAAGGGACCACAAATTGGCTTTATTCAACTCAAAAGACGAGATTTGTTGGGGCTTTTGAATTGAAAAGTTTCCATAAAACTAGGAAACAGTTCTAGTAGCTAACAGATAGTACTTTAACTAACAAATGTGGGATAGCTTTTGAAGAAAAAAAAAACACTTGAAAGCACATTTGCTACAATGTGTCTTCTTACGATTTAACTTTCTTCAGCGTTCCTTGGACAAAAAAAAGTACGCAGCGAATTCAACTAAAAAGCATTACTTAAACTGCATCCAAGGACGGACATGTATGTGTGCAGCTAGATGTTCGGTCTACACCTATCGCCGCTTGATGGTGTGCGTATGCATCCACCATTCTTTCTCTCCGGTTCACGCAACGACTACAAGCGGTTCTCGGGTGGTAGGTTTGCTAGATTGTGGTTTCGGGAAGATTTTCATCATCTGAAAATTCTTTTCCCTTTAATATCGTCTTGATGTTAATGTTTTCTTAAAACCCTCGCACACACGCACACACTCGAAACACTGTAAGTGTGCGTGATGCGTCTTGATTCATTGTGCGTTCGTTTTTTTTTTAATTTTCTTACAACATCAATCCCGCGTAATCCAAGGGACGTACCTCTTCCGACGGTTTCTGTTTTTTTATTTTTCAATTTTATTCCCTCTTCCCTCGTTTAATCATCATGCTTTGATCCGCCCCATCTCGTCTTCCCCCTTCCCTTCCCTCGTCCTATCGCGTTAAGGCAAGCAGTGAACGATTTTCATCGACGTTCGGGGTTCGGTTCTTGTTGGTGCGCTTTGTCTCTCACGTGCTTCGCCGTCAATATATTGCCGTTCCGTTCGCTTCTTGTGGCCGTCCTGCGGTTGTTCGCTGTGGCGTTTGCCCACGGTTCGCCAAAAGCTCCACTCGAAAACTCCATCGCCCGGGGTAATCACGAAGACGGTTCGCTCCAACCTCAAACCATCTTCATCATCGCCCCAGCGGTCATCATCATGATCATTTTCGGTCGTCCGTTTGGATGGGGGACTCGGGGCACTGGGACTTTCATTCCCAAGCTCGGCACCCGCAAAACACTCAGACTCCGGCGATCTCCATAAAGTGACCACCCAACCCAATCCCACCCGGTTCAGTACCACCACCCGGCGCAGGGTGGGAAATCGGCGCAGCGAGTGAGAGGGTCTGACTGATTGAGTCGAACATTTTCTTGCGTCCATAATCGCTCGGTTCCCAGTGGTTTCATCCCCGGTCTGCATTGCTCACTCACCACATTCAACACATTCATACACACATACACACAAACACATGCAAGCTTCGTTTAGCGCTTTCTTTCTCTTTCCTTTGAGCCCTTTTCGCCCATGTTGCTGCTATGCGATGAAGCGAAATTCGTCGGGGTTCGTCGTCTAGTCGCCGTCCGTTTTCTTCGAATGTGATGTCCCACGATAGCCGGGGAGCCGTACGTGATGGAACTCCGGGCGCACGGCACACGGTGGCAACCATGGCGACATATATGCTCGGTGGCTTTTTGGCGTTAACCCTATTAAAAACAACGAAACATTAACTTGTCGGAAAATTCGGGGCCGCTTTTATGAGTGTTTTCCGGCGCGTTTCAAAATAGAAATGCCCGACGCCCGTCGAGCCGGATGTGTGTTCCGACCGTTGATCGATTGCTCTCAACCAATCTAGCTTTTTCGGCAGCCTCGGTACTATGTCTGTGGCCGTGCGTTGGTTCTTTCGATTGTTTGGTGTGCATCAGACCACCGGTCGAATGTTCTCGCATAAATGCTCGCAGCGTTATCGTGCCTCACGACATTCGGCTGTTGCTGTTTGATACTAACTCCTCTCCTCGCACGGTAGTAGGATCTTCAAATGAGGAAGAAGCGCGCGTAACTTCCGGGTACGAGCTGGTCCATTTCGCGAGGAAAAACCCCTTCGGGTGTCACGAGCGCTGCCACAAAACCACATAAAACAACGGCGCAATGCGCTGCAAAGCGGTGAACCATTTATCATTTTACACACCACCGTGCGCTGCTCTCGGAGCTCTAGTTTTTGCCCTGCGGATGAACGTGCGCTAAAGTCATGGTGCTGCCATTAAACAGAAAAGAACGGTCAGCGCATGAACCGCACACTGGGAGCTAACTATTTTTATGCTGTTGTGTGTGTGTTTTTTTGTTATGTTCGCGAAACGACGCGCCTCAAGGCTTAAGAAATGGGGATTTTTTTTTCCATTTTAATGTATGTTACTCTCTGTGTACGTATTTCTCTCACTCTCTCTCTCTCCATCTCGCTCGCCTTGTCCAATTCCAATCATCTTAACCGTGTGTGTGTATGTGTTTGTCGGGTTGAAGCGCAGAACCGCAAAATTCAATCTTATTTTATACGGGGCAATACGTAATTGCAATGATTACTCGCCCTGGCACCGGACCAGTCTCGATTGCAACATCCTTACCAGTGGTTTTCGGTACGGAGCAAAGCAACACAACCAAATATACCCTCGGGATATATTTCCGTCCCGGTTCCTTTCCATTTTTGTTGATTTACTGGCGATTTTTTTTCTCTCCCCTGTTGTTTTGCAACGAAAGACTTGTGCGGTTTATTAGCGACGAACCTTCCGTTAGCGCTACAAATCACTCGTGTACGTTAAAAGGTCGTAAGACATGGAAATGAATAGTTTATTCTTACTAATTAAGAATTTATCTGCGAGTTGTGTACCTTCTTCGATAGGACACACGTACACACCCGCCAACAGTGCATACAAAGTGCACAAATCCATAAAATCCTCGGTTCGGTTTCGGACCCGGGGATTCGATTGGAAGGAACCCGTATCAAGTATCCTCTCTCCGCATCTTGATTTTGTGCGGGTGCATCTATGCATTTACGCTTTGGTTATGTTTGCTTTCCCCACCATTTTGGTGCTTGCTTTTACGGGTCCGGTTTCAACCGGCAGGATCTTTTACCTGCCATTTTATTGCAGTGACTGTGAGGTGGAAAAAAACAAACGCTAGAGGTAAGATACGGAACGAGAGTTGGCCAGGGTCAAATTTCTGCCTGAAAACCTAACCCAGTTTCAAGGGTCGTGTTTTTTTATTTTTGCAAGAACCAACTGCAAACACCTTCGCTAGGCGGGCGCACGTATGTGTGAGAACAACTTGTCCGGAGAAAAGGTTGTGCGAAGGAAGAGAAATGGACCGAAAGGATCGTCGTCGCGGTGGATGAGCCTGACCTGCGCGTACTTGTATGTGTTTTTCGGGGTTTGTTTTACATTCGCTTTGAGCTCTTCTTTGTTTTGCTCTCTGCAGGACTGGACGCTGCAGCTGCAAGGGTGTGGATTTTTTTTGCTTGCAACAACCACACACAGAGAGAGCATAGTTTGCATTTTAAACACACCGTCTCGCATCCCGTACCTGGTGGACGATGGTGACCCACTAAGGCAGTGTTAAAACATATAACCGGGAGATAAATGTTTGTAGAAAAAGGCCGATTTGCGTAACTCTGCAGCCCCTGCTGCCGAACGGATGGGCAATAAAACGCTACGTTTTTCATATCTGTGGCATGCTCGCTTGCTTTGGATTTGGATCGTTGTATGTGCAAGCATTGTAAAATGTACAGTTTAATGATGGTCGCCTTTGGCACGGGGGCCACAAGGGGGGAAAGGTTACGAGTAAAAGCTCTGCATGTGCCAAAATGAAAGGAAAACAAGCAGATAGCAGACAAATCTCCTGTACTATATCCTGTACTTTAAACTTCAATTGGAACTTGGCACGCCTGTCGCGTATAATTTCCAACAGTGCGCTTCGATTGGGTGTGGATCGTTGTCTTCCTCTGCGAGCGATTGGACAAACGCCAAAAGGACGGTGGAGGATGGACATGATAGTTTTTGCTTTAAAGTTACCGGCAATATTCAGTTTTGTTTGTTTTTTTTTCTGCTTCGTTTCCCTTATTTGCATCGCAACTTGAATCTTGCGGCTCTAGGTAGGAACGCAATGAACCTTCTCACAATGAACCCCGCCTCCGTTCATCCGTTAAAATGTGCTCGAAAGATCAGCGTACGCTGTGGAAAGTGCTCGAATTTGTTTATTCATTGTAAAACAAATGAACACCCTAACGGATGAACACGATCGTTCTGTGCATTCTCTCGCTCGCTCACTTGAGCGGGCATGAATTAGTGTGAGGGACTGCTTCGCACACAAACAGTGCGAACATAAAAAAAAAGATCAATTCCTCTCCGATCATATGCTGCGTTATGTTGGAAACCAGTGGGAGAATGAGAGATAGAGAGAGAGAGAGCGAAGACGGTAAAGAAAAGTTGAAGTACAAAAAAAAATGGAGTAATAGTGCGAGAGAGAGAGAGAGTGCGTTAATATCGTTGCGCGCTAGAACGGGATGGAAGTAAGATATGAAACCGTGGGAAACTGTTGTTCCCTGCAAACCACGCAGACAAGCTGTTGTGGTGGCTCTCGCGTCTGTCGCGGCCTGTGATGCTGTTAGTTCTCCTCGCCTTTACCTTGCTTTCTCGCTCCACACCGCTCGTCCTCGCCGTACTGTTCTACTCCGTCCGGTGTGAGTCCCATTTGGGAGGCGTCTATTCTCGAAGTTCCGACGAATTCCTGTTCACCAACAGAATGTTCACTCTCGTGCGCAGAATGTTCTGGATCTCCAAGCCGGACCGAGAATTCTGTTGTTAGTTTAGCAAACATGGTCCGGTAGCCTTTCTAAAAGCTGGACGTCACGGGTATGGCTATCCCACCGATATTGAATGACAACCGTTTCGGAAAACACTGATGAGTGTGGCCCTAGCATTGGCAGGAACAAGGGAATCGCTAAAAAAACCGCAACCACAAAGAGGACTCTCTGTACGCAGGCAAGCGGATGCAGAGAAACCCTTCAATGCACGGGTCCCTAGGAATGATCGCAAAAGAGGAAGAGATGACGTGTCGAAGTTGATGCATGAGTTTTTTTGTTTGTTACATGCTAGAGGAGTGTACCTGTTGCTGTCTGAGTGTCTCTCTGCTCCCTGTCAGAGGTATTGGCGACATCTTTTTATCTGTCGCTTCTTGGTTGTGTGCTTCCCAGCATTTGCTTCACTGGTGGATGTCAGCTCCATTTCGGAAGGTACTTATCTACGCGGGCTACTCCTATTACCATCGACATTCTCATCCTTCCCACTGTATCGGTACCGGCACCGCTCCAGTCTAGGGTGTTTCGCCACCCGCAGTGGCTAATAGCAGCACACACAAAGCTCGGGTGTTGTTCTGTTCTGTTCCCTTGGTTTTTGTACCACCCAACGCGACCCCCAGGAATCAGGACCGTATCGAAACGCGAAGCCAGAAGGAAGGTTTTTTTTTTAATGTTTCGCCTTCCGCGCATCAGACACCGCACATCCGCGTGGGGAGTTAATTTGAGAAAAAAGAAAATGTTATGAACAGCAGCACCATTCACTTCTGGGTGGTGTTGTTGGTGGTTTCCCGTTCTGGGGAGGGAAGTTCTGCATGTGCGCTCGCGCGCGCGCGCTCTTTGTGTGCGGTGCAATGCTATAAAATAGCTGCGGACAAAGTCTCTATGGGAAAAGTAAGGCCGAATAGGTATAAGGGTGTGAGCGTGCGCGCGCGCCCGACCCTATCCTAGCGTGTGGAGATCCGGAGCGGATGGATTGGTTAGATGATCGGCCTCGTGATCACAGCTTCGGGAACCCCGGACTGTGAGATGTGGCTACCTGCGGTGCTAATGGGTTCTCGTCATCTCATAGGCTGCTTTTCGATTAGTCAGCGAATCGAATCGGCACAATCTGACCTGCTTGTGGTGATGGTTTTTGTGTGCGCGATCCTGAGAACATCTCATCCCCGCAGATGAGAAAACCAGATCACCTGCATCGGCGTGGAGACAAAGTTAGTGAGCACTGCTGGAAATTGGATGCTCCGAAAATGATGATGAGCAAGAAGTGCTACACACAATGGACATTCTTTGTGCAATTCGTCCCGCTCGATTAGAAAAAATGGCCATCCTTCTTCAGGACACTACCCACTCAACCTGGTGGTTGTGTCGCGGAAGCAGAACTTCGATCAGATCGCGTTCTTTTAGACATCAACTTACACATCAAGAGCTGCAGGAACATCCTCCACAGAGACGAGAGGGATTGTGCAATTTATTCCCGCCAGCCAGCGGTCAGTTCTCACGCGAGTTTTAGGGTTCGCGCGCTCGCCAACACTCCCACGGTGTGCGATGGTGAAAGAAGATTGCTTGCTCACGTGTAATTGGGCACTCGAGGCAAACGGGGCAAACACAGCGCCGTCACCTTTTTCTTACGGTGTGGCACTATTATAGAGCGTTGTCCGAACGCGATTTGCTAATTTTCGTTTCCCAAACGCGACATCGGGGATGCCACTCGGTTGGTGTCTTGAATCCGCTTACCTTAGTCCCGCTGCGGAGAGGAAGGCAGCTAGGTAGCAACTTTCACTCGCGCGCGTTGAATGTTGCGTGACGTGACGACTTGGTGCGTACGAAATTCGTCCACTTGCGTTCGCTTAAAAGGCCAGCAAAGTACATTTAATTACGTACACTAACTGCTGGTGCGACTGAGTAATAGAACTAGCACTATTAGATTGTTCCTGTGTTGGCGCAGAGTTTGGGAACTGTCACAGCTCTGCCTAGTCGGAGATGCTTCCCGGAGTGTTATGACGTCTGTATGCAATGTGAGAACACGTAGTGTAATAAGGAACTTGAGCAACCATTATGAAGAACTGGGCAATAAAACAAGGCCTCAGAATTTCATCCACAAGATGGGAGAGAGCCGACTGTTCCGAAAGCTCCTCGTCATTGAATGTTTCCGAAAAATCGTTTAAAACCCCTACCATGATGGTGCTGGTACCTTTCCTACGTGTGTGGTCGCTGGCCGCCCCGTGGGATATCTTTTTGTTTTCTCCCAGATTTCTTTCCCGTGTAGTGGCGCCCTGTTGCACATATAATAATAATTGATCGGCCTGCTTGAAACAAGCGAGTGAGTACGGCGTGAGTCGTAAAGTTTTGTAGTTAATGTATCTGGCACTTGCAAACCCAAAACCTCTCTCTTTCTCTCTCTCTCTCTCTCTCTC